>OW052220.1:0-80416 GCA_932526605.1 Nephrotoma flavescens
ATATATATATATATATATATATATATATATATATATATAATATATATATATATATATATATATATATATATATATATATATATATATATATATATATATATATATATATATATATATATATATATATATATATATATATATATATATATATATATATATATATATATATATATATATATATATATATATATATATATATATATATATATATATATATATATATATATATATATATATATATATATATATATATATATATATATATATATATATATATATATATATATATATATATATATATATATATATATATATATATATATATATATATATATATATATATATATATATATATATATATATATATATATATATATATATATATATATATATATATATATATATATATATATATATATATATATATATATATATATATATATATATATATATATATATATATATATATATATATATATATATATATATATATATATATATATATATATATATATATATATATATATATATATATATATATATATATATATATATATATATATATATATATATATATATATATATATATATATATATATATATATATATATATATATATATATATATATATATATATATATATATATATATATATATATATATATATATATATATATATATATATATATATATATATATATATATATATATATATATATATATATATATATATATATATATATATATATATATATATATATATATATATATATATATATATATATATATATATATATATATATATATATATATATATATATATATATATATATATATATATATATATATATATATATATATATATATATATATATATATATATATATATATATATATATATATATATATATATATATATATATATATATATATATATATATATATATATATATATATATATATATATATATAAGCGTAAATAACCATTTTTTAAAAAAGGATTAACTTATAACACAAAATAAAGTTTGATCGTAATAAAAACTCCGAAAAAACTCCAACATAAAGTAGAGTAAAAAATACACCGATTTTTGGGTGCGCTCGGTTTGAACTGGAAAAAACCCCGGTTTTTTTACCCCGAAAAACCACTAGTGAACACTAGGAGTAGGGTAACTATATCTGGGCGGTATTTTGTACCATCAAAGTTGTATCATTTTTGCTTTTCGAAAATGATACAACATACCGCCATTCGGCTTTTTTCGAATTCCGATTCGAAGTGATGGTACAACATACCGCCCCTGGTATTTTTTTTTCGTTTCTTCCCCCTTTAAGCCTAGTACTCAGTTCGATTTCACGTGAAATTTCCATACGATTTTACCAAAGTGAAATTAGAAATGAAAAATTTCATTTCTGTTTTCGTTTTGTAGTACTCAGTTCTCCAACGAAAAAACCAAGTGTGTTCAATACATCAAAGATGGCGCGCATAAACTCTTCAAATTATTTTCAAGTGAAAATAATGTCTCGGCACATTATTTTCACGCGAAATTTTGACATTTGTTTGTTTTTGGCAAAAAACAAATTTTTTAATACCACAAATTCATAAATTTTAATTAAAGTCAATTTAATTTAAATTATTTACGTAAAACAAAGAAATTAATTTATGCTTGTCTACAAATTTATACGTTAAAATTAAAAATTCTCCAAATAAAATTTCATTTAAAAAAATAAAATAAATAGATTTTTGGAGACCGCGTTAAAATTTCATTTCACTTTGAACTGAGTACTAAGCTTTACCAATAAAATCGGTTTTATCTACGCCGCAATTTTTTGATTTTATTGGTAAAGGGGAAAAACGAAAAAAAAAACAGATAAAAGTTACCCTCTAGTGTGGCATCAGCCAATAAGATGAAATACAACTAAACATCAATTCAAAAGTGCATCTTTACATTAGTGTAAACTCAATATGTGGCATATTGTATCGTTTCTTAGTATTTCTCGTATTGCCTTATAATTTTTGCATTCTCTCCATGCGCCTCCCTCTCTGTTTCTCTTTCACCATTCTTATCTTTTTGAAACTCTCTCCAAAACTGGTTAGTTAGATAATCTGTAACTGTATGTATTACTTTTAGGTATAAAAACGAAAATTATTTCTTCGCTTTTGTATAGACTAAACTTAGCGCTCTGAGTGAATTTTTGGTATAATAAATACGGTGTAAACCTAAAACACACACAAAAAAGAAAAGACGCA
Organism: Nephrotoma flavescens; assembly: GCA_932526605.1. NCBI lineage: Eukaryota > Metazoa > Arthropoda > Insecta > Diptera > Tipulidae > Nephrotoma > Nephrotoma flavescens. Next base: position 2,246 of record OW052220.1, read on the forward strand.
GAGAAAATATTGTTAATCCATTAAAAATGAGTTTTAAGAAGTAAACATTAACAAAGTATTATTAGTTAGTTAAACGCCAAACAGCCAGCTTACAGCACATTGAAAGTTTCTATATAAAAAACGGTTGAAATTTTAGTTGTAGTTAACATTTTGGTTTCGCTTAATTCGTTTTTGAATTTTGGTGAAGTGTGACCGGTATATTAATGACAGACTTTTTAACTGATTATAAATAATTAGAAGGTAAATTTGCTAAAAAAATTCTTTGTTTTATAAAAAAAAATTGTGTTGGGAAAAATCATGAATTTTAGAGTTGTAAAAACGAAGAGTACCGATTTAGTTGACGATTTTGTGAATAATAAGAATTAATTATTTGTGAAGGTTCAGTAAATAAAATTTTTATATCTGAATAAATAAACACAAACAAGTTTCTTAAGCTATAAAAATGGGATATTAAGTATTTTTAGGTGTATTATAATGTAAGATAGTGAAAAATTTATAGTTCGTTTGCTAATGTTCCTTACCTAAAAATGATTAATTTTCACCATAACACATGCTATTATGATAAAAAATTATAATAAAATTAAATCTTCAATATAGACGTGAAAAAAAACAACAACATTTAAAAAGTTTATTAATTTTGTGTGTAACCTGGAATGTCTACTATAATTTAAAGCGATAGATTAAAGAAAGTTTATTGTTGATCAGCCTTTGTAATTAAAATTTTTGAATTAAAATGTTGTCTTCTGGAATTTAGAATGAAGTTGTAGAATAAAAAACCCTCTTTGTTATTTGTGATCAAGTATCAGTTTAACAAAATACTAAATTATTATAAGATTTACATTTTCATGGAAATTATAGATCTACAGGCAAGATATCAGGATCGTATTATACTCGCTATACTCGTACTTAGAGAAGATTATGTCCATATGTATTAATGATTTTAAATTTCGAATGAAATAAGTCGTTTCATGTTTACGAAGATTTCTATAAAAAAAAATTTTAATTCTCTGGGTAAACACATTTTAATCTTTTGAAATATTAAAAAAAAAATCAGACACAGCTTTGTTTCATAAGCTGTGTCTGAATTTTAGTGAATACTTTTACTTTACATTATTAATTTAATAATGACACCCAATTAACGAAAATAAATTCTTTAAAAAATTGATTAATAGAATAATTAAATGGAAGAATAACATGTTAATATAATGAAATATTTTTAATGCGGTTTAATATTATTAAAATTTATTATTTTGTCCTTTGTTCGTTTATAAATCATTATTAGGGTATAAATTAAATAAATTTGTGTCAGCGAGGAAAAATCTATGATCATTTATAATCGCCGAATAATCTTACAATTAAACTCGCTTAGTACATGACCAATTATCTTGATTTGTTATATCTGTTACTTTCGATGAACTATGTAAAAAAATACAAAGAAAGAACAATTAAATAAAACAGTACCATGTGGTAACCACGGTATAATATCTGATGGTATACGATAATAACTAACAATAACGAAATTTATTGATGGAATATACTTTGTATTTTCCATTGAAAATAATATCTCAAATCAAGAACATTTTAGAGTGTAATGTGATTATTCAACCTTTATTTACTTGAATGTTTTAATGGAAGTTTCCGATAATGTTTTATGTCCTCATCTATTTCCTTTTTCAAATCAATTTAAATTTGGTTAAAAATTTTAACTTAAAGGTCGGTATCCAGCTCGCGCTAAGATAAATTTTACATACAAATTTGACGTAAAATTTAGCTAGCGAAATAACAAAAAAATATTTAGCTCGCGATTTCGCAGATGCGGTACGCAGCTCACGCTAAAAGTTTGTAGTTATCTCACTCACATATAGACTCTACAAACGTTTTCGCAGCAATTTATCTGCCTAGAACGATAAAATTGAGATAAATTTTGACAGCACAATGTGAAAACTATTTTTTTTAATGGATGAACTAAATAATTCTATAGATTATGAAAGTTTTCTATAGATTACGAATGTTTCGAATATCAAGAAGAATACTTGATTGACTACGAAAAAGTGGATACAGAAAATTTAGAAAGTGTAAAAAGGAAGCCAAAACTAAAATTTTAACTTTTAATTTTAAATGTTTATAAAAATACTTATTAAATAGTCGATTGAACTATATTTTTGTTTGTTGTAGGAGAAATAAAACAAACGTCACAATTTATCTCTACATAAACTTTTTAGCTAACAATTTATCTGTAATTTAGTGGAGACTTGTGGAGACCGCGTTAAAATTTATCTTAGCGCGAGCTGGATACCTAGCTTAAAAAGGAACAAAAAATTAAAATGTATTTTATGTTTGACTGGAAATTGTAGACATTATTTTATTATGTTCATTTGAAATTTAGAAATGTCATGTCATACGACATCAGTTGTGATCTCCTCTATACGAAATTTTCTGTATATATTTACGAACGAATAATCGTTACATATTTATTAATGAAATATTAAAATATATGTCAATTAACTTAACTTATACTTTACTTATAATTGACCACACCAATTGACGTTCCTACAAAAATTGACGTTCATGCTGTATACATACTTGCGGAAATTAGTGCGGTACGAATACATCGCACTCGCTTCCGCAGGTATATAATCATACCTGCGGAGTGAATGTGATATATTAGTGCCGCAACAATTTCCACACGTATGTATTCAGCATTATATTTGTTTTGGTGTTAGTTGAAAAACTGATATTTTTTACCATATATTAAATAACTTATATATAGGACGTTCGTGTTCTTTTTTTCTCTTATCTTGTCGCATTTACCGTAATTCGATTTCTTGCCACGATGTCGCTTTTGTCGTTTTTTCGAACTTTTTTCGAAAAATTGCAGTTGTTTGTTTACTTTTTTGTTTAGACATCTAATGGGGCATTTACATGTAGAAAATGGTTTTCTTCTACAAATTTTTGCATGTAAATAAGAAGGATCCACTATATAAAAATATTCAATATGCCAGAAAGAAATAAACATATATAGTAACGGCGTAATTTTTTTTATAGGAAAATTATTAATTTATTTTTAATGAATTCAAATGCGAAATTTACATTTTTATCTATGGAGTCTGTTTTTATTATGAATCCTCAACATTTATGAATACGAAAGATTTTTTTTTCTTGTTAATATTAAAAATGTTGCCATAAAAATACTTGGATCGAATATATTTTATGGCAACATTTTATAGTGGTTTATGCTGTATAGTGATTTAAAAATCTTAAGCAAAATTTTGTTGGGATATATTTCTTTTCTTGTCTCTCATGTACAAAAAGTCAATGTTATATCTTTCTCATTTTGCAGAAGAAAAATGTTGGTCGCATGTAAATGCCCCATAAGCAAAACAGTTGAAACAATTAAATTTAGTTTTACTTTTTCACCAGCTGTGTTGATTTTCAAGTTTTCGAACAGCTAACTTCACTCTTGTCTTATAGAAAAAAATTTTGGAACACGTACTACGTATATATTAAGAATTCAATCCGGATTGAACCCGGGTCGAAATTTCAATATATACGGGATCAGTCAACTTCACGTTAACTCGATTCGATCCACCAAATTTATAGAATCGAGTTAACTCAATCCTTAAAAACACCAATATATACGGAATCGAGTCGAAAAACAACAACAACAAATTATTATAAAAGTATTAATAATAAAACAACGCCATTTTTATTTCGTTTGCGGTTATTTATTATATTTATATATATATTTTTTTAAATAATTTTATTTTTGTTTGAATTTAAATAAATATAGAAATGTGTATTTAGAAGATTTTTTTGACGTTTATCTCAACTCGGTTTCGATTCGATCCCAACATAATCCGCCAATATATACGTTAAAAAAGATAATTCAGTTTCAATCCAAAGTTAACTCTAAGTTGATTCGATCCGGATTGAATCCCTAATATATACGTAGTGACGATCTTACAAGGCAATGCCCTATATTGCTACTATTTAATATTTGCTTTAAACTGATCCTATTAAATGCATAATTATTTAACCAAAAATTTTGATTCAAAATAAATATGCAGTTTTTTCTAAACAACCAAAATTACTACGATTCACATATTTTTGTTGTTTTTAAAAAATTGTGCGTATCTTATTCCATTCTAACTAACGATAATTTTTGCTTGGAACTGGAGCAGTTCTTTATTACATTGTGAAGAAATAAAGCAACAAAATCTTGAAACAACTACGAAATGGCCCATGTAAATGTAGACTAAATATGCGTATATAGACTATACGCTTCTAACATAACGGAAACAATATCAAGAATGTAGATATACCCAAAAAATCGGTAACATAGAATCTAGGGCGGCTATTCTTCAAATCGGTGGATGTTTCCGCTTGCGAATTATAATTTACATTAAAATTCTTTATATTATTCGAATTGTTTGCCGGCTACTTTAATCGTTTTTTCAAATTTGCTTGCAAGTCTTCTATTATTTATTTCACTACTAAACAAAAATCGGTGGGAATTTCCGACTGGGTAAATCAATGCTGATTTATTCTCCCAAATAATAGAAAACTTACAAGCAAATTTAAAAAAACGACTAAAGTAAATTATAATCCACATGCGGAAATATCCACCGATTTCAAGAATAGCCGCCCCAGGAGTGTTTAGTGTAAGTAAATATGAAAAAATTCATTCAACTATCTATAGAGGCTGTAAGGCTATTCAATTGATATTTTAAAAATAAAAAACTGCCAAAAATTCAGACTCTCAGTAATGTATCATAAGGGAAACATTCAAGTAAAGTAAACCTGAAATTTAAAGATTGAACTGTAAGAAAGGTCGATGAGTGTGAAATGAGGAGAAATGTTTACGCTCAAATAATAGAAGGAACCATAAAATATCGTGAAATATCATCAGGCAATGAATATTAAGTTAAAGTTATTATCAAGTATAAATTACTATCTAGTGATTCAAGGCAACAAATAGGTCTCAATTCTAATATTTCAATTCAACTGTCGTAAGGAAGAAGCAGCCAATGGACAGTAGATGGACGTTCTTGATGTAGTAATCCTTTAAGAAGCTTTTAATTAGGCTGTTTTAGTGATTCATGTAAAACATTATTTCCATGATCGAACATTTACAGCTGGACTCTGCAGACAACACCGTGTAAAAAATCGGAGATGTATATGGAAAATCCATACAGTTTCTATATGAGAACTTCTGTAGGGAGGGATCACCTGTAATCCAACGGGAAGATAACACTCTCTCATACTGAAGTGGCATATTGAATGGAATATTTATGACCCATTTGATGTTGTTACCGCATAGATGGTGGTCAAAACATTCGATGTTATCATTTTATTGTACTTCTAATTCTATATCATTCGGCCGTAAACAAATTTTAATTTGTTTATTTCATACAAGCGAAATTAATAGCAATACAAAGAATTGTGTGCCATTACACACTAATTATTTGATCGTGTAAATGTTACAGTGTATAATTGGTTATTATATATAATTACCGGTCATTATACATAATTACCAACTGCGTCGGTTAATATGTATAATTTTTTAGAATTATTCACTTTTACCGGTGATTATATACCAAACTATTTTGGTAGTTATATATAATTACCGGTAAAAGTCAATAATTCTAACTTCAGAAAGTTTAAAACTATAATAATAGAAATGACGTAATTTTACTTTACGTATACATCGAAAAAATCAGGTAACGAGTTAAAATTTAGAAATTTTTAAATGTAGGATTTTTTATCAAAATTTTTCACTTTTTTTAATTTTTCAAAATAAGGTAAGAGCGTATCTTACTTTTCAGAAAATACAAGTCAAATTTTCCGAGAAAATGTATCAATTTCCTCGATAATTTTACTTTTCCAAAATTGTTTTTACTAAAAATCATGTTTACTCAATTTTCATGAAACATGAAATATGCGGGAATTCTATATCCAGGCAACCTTCGTGAAATTCCTGACGAGGATCACAACCTTAATACAAATGGAAATGAAGATGAAGAACAAATTGACGATAAATTCGATTTTGAATAAATAATAAATAAAAGTTGAAATTTTGAATTAACAAACCACTTTTTATTTTATTTATTTTTACTAATAATAATTGCTTCGTCAACCCTGCAGACACAGATCAGAGATTTTTTATCGCTCTTATCGCTTCGTCTGATAGTGCCGCAAATGTTAAAAAAGCAACTTTTGTAAAATTGAAAAACAATTATTGCAAGTTTAGTTCGGCTGCCGACTCCAAAATTTAACAATAGACTCCAGAATTTATTCAATTCTTAAAGTGTCAAATTTTAATTATAATTTTAAAGTAAGTGAAAAAACTTTCATATTATTCACTTTAACCAAAAGGGTTTGGTAATTATATATAATAACCGGTTAAAATGAAAATTTAAAGTAAAATCATTGATATTTCACAAATTAACCAAACGCACTGGTAATTATATATAATGACTGGTAATTATATATAATCACCGGATTGTACACTTTGACCGTAACATATATATCGACCTGTGTGTCGGTATATACATGATCTGAACTATTCACGAATTCCAGTGCAAAATTACAAAGCATTTATATTTTGATATATCAATTATACAGGTGCAATAACAAACAAAAAGATAAGCTACATGAACTGCTATGTATACAGTTTAAGAATTCGCGAAAATTAAGACAATCACATTTTAAAATGTCACCAACTATATCATCAGTACGTAGTGGACATGTACACCAAAATAGAAACAGAGATTATTGTTCTACGATTATTGTAACCAGCAACTTTACCGGAAGTCCAAGATACATGCATGAATTTGCGAAGGATGCGATGTCATACGTCCGTAATTATGGACATCCTGATTTATTCGTCACATATATCATGCAATCCGAATTGGATAGAAATTAAAATCTTTGATTGATATTATTGTAAAAACCAACGTTTTTGGTTCAGTTCGATGTTGACAAAAGCGAGGACTGCCACATGCTCATATTCTTATATGGTGCATGGATAAGATTCAGTCAAATGAAATCAACAACATTATATCTGTCGAAATACCCGACTCAACAACTAATCCTGATCTTTTCCAAGTTGTTACTCTAAATATGGTCCATGTAGAGCATTAAACATAAATTCGCCGTGTATATGATCGTTGGTAAATGTTCTAAAAGATATCTCAGACAATTAATTCCTGAAACGATTACAGGCAACGGTGGTTATCCATTGTATCGCCGACGATCCTTGGAAGACAATGGAAGATTAATAACAATGCAAGTACTAAATAGAACGTTGAAATTGATAACCGCTGGTTGATATATTGATATTCACCTTTATTACCAAAAATATTCAAAGCTCATATAAATGTTGAATATGTATTGTAATTCTGTTAAATCAATAAAATACATTTGCAAATATGTAAATACAGGACGCGATATGGCCGTTTTTGGAATAGCACCTGCAAATAATTTAGATGAAATTAAGCAATATCAAATGGGAAGATACATCAGCAGCAATGAAGCAATATGGCGCATATTCACTTTTCAAATTCATGAGAGATATCCCACAGTAGTAAATTTGGCCGTTCATTTGGAAAATGGACAACGAGTATATTTTATAACAGAAAATGGTGCCGCACGGGCAGCACAGCCACCAGAGACAACATTAACAGCAGAGAGAAAAACAGCTTTATTGCATTGGCCATTGCCTCCTCTGGAATTGCAGCCACTTTGTTAGATGGTGGAAGAACGGTACATTCAGCATTGAAGTTTCCTTTAAATATGCATCTAACAGAAACACCAACATGCAATACTTCCAAAACATCTGGAATGGTAAAGGTACTTCAACAATGCAAGATTATTGTATGGGATAAGTGCACAATGGCTCACAAAAAACCGTTGGAAGCTTTGTATCGAGCATTGAAAGATTTACACGGTTTCGGAGGTGCTCTTATATTGATAAGAGTGATTTCAGACAAACATTGTACCAATCATCACACGATCAACACCAACAGATGTTGGTGTTGCAAAATTTTAAAAAATTACCACTTTCAGAAAACATGCGTGTGCAATTACAAAACGAACATTTTATAAACAATTATTGGATGTTGGAAATCGAAAAACTGATTCAGACCATACAACAGGATTAATAAAATTTTCCTCAGTTTTTTGTACAACAATTATAGGGTTTTCCAATAGGAATGATATGATTTTTAAGTGACGTTTCGGCCATCTGTAATATGTCATGATCTGTCATTTTTTGTTTCATTATTTTCAAAAATGTTTACCATTTCAACATAGTGAGATATACGCAAGAACAACGTTTACAAATTATTCAATTTTATTATCAAAATAATCGTTCTCCAATTGGAACTATTCGTGCGCTTTTGCCATTTTATAGTCGTATAATAATCGTTCAAGTGTGCTCGCTATTCGTCGATCTGTTGAACATTTTGAGCGTACAATTTCTTTACATAATGTTCAAGTTATAATAAGACAAAGAAACGCTTGTGAAGTAATGCAAATATTGCTGCCGTTCAGGCAAGTGTTTCTGAAGACCGCAATTTGTCGATTCCAAGACGTTCTCAAGAATTGGGACTGTCTAAAACCACAACTTGGCGGATTTTGAGAAAGGATTTGGGTTTGCATCTGTATAAAATTGTTCTCACTCAAGAACTGAAGCCATTGGACCATCGTAAACGTCGTGAATTTGATGATTTTGTCCTGGAACAACTTGAAAACGATAACGATTTTTAAAGAAAATCATCTTCTCCGATGAGGCTCACTTTCATCTGAAAAAGGAAAATAAACAAAACTGTCGATTCTGGTGCGAAGAAAATCCACAAATTATTCATGAAAATCCATTACATTCACCTAAATTCACTGTTTGGTGTCGTTTTTGGTTTGGTGGAATCATCGGCCCGTATTTTTTTCGGAATGAAGCTGGTAACACCGTTACTGTCAATGGAGATCGGTATAGATCGATGATAACCAACTTTTTATGGCCAAAATTGGAAAAAGTTGATCTTGACAACATTTGGTTCCAACAAGACGGAGCTACGTGCCACACAGCAAGTGCAACAATTGAATTATTGCGAGAAAAGTTTGGAGAATCGATTATTTCAAGATATTGTGATATTGAATGGCATCTAAGAAGTTGTGATTTAACACCATTAGACTATTTCTTGTGGAGTTACTTGAAGTCATTTGTCTTTAGCAATAAACCAAACTCTCTTCAAGGTTTACAAGTCAATATTGAACATGCTATTCATGACATACGACTTGATTTAGTGGAAAAAGTGCTCGAAAATTGAGTTCATCGAATTCGTTCCTGCAGAAGAAGTCGTGGAGGCCATTTGAATGACGTTTTATTCAGAACTTAATTGTCTCGATTGTACTTCACATTAAATAAGAAACATTTCAATTTCCTTGACAATTAATGTGTTTTTTTAAAGAAATCATATCACTCTTATTGGAAACCCCTATAAAAATTGGTGTGTCAAAATTTCTGTTGCGCAATTTAAACGAACCATGCCTTTGTAATGGAACAAGATTGGTTGTAAAACAAAATTACTCAACAATATCATTGCACAACAATATCATTGCACCACCAAATTAATTGGCAACGTGTTAGTTCCACGCATACCAATTAAACCATCAGATATGCCATTTGAGTTTAAAAGCATTCAATTTTCTGAAAACCTGGCATTTGCTATGTCGGTTAATCTCAAGGTCAGTCGCTGAAAGTATGTGGTTTAAATCTGGAAACGCCGTGTTTTGCACACGGACAACTCTACGTTGAATGCTCACATGTTGGAAAACCAACAGCATTATTTATTCTCGCAAAAGACAGCAAAATTAAAACTATTGGTTATCAGAAGGCATTAAATTATATTTTATTAAAATTTCAATAAACGATAATATCGTATAAATACTAATCACGGAGAATTAAAATAAATTAGAATATATTACAAATCCGAATTTATTTTAACATAAGACGCGTATTTCATTTTTACTAACACGACAATAGCAAGTAGCCAAAGTGTACAACAACACGTAGCGATTATCAATTTATACCGACATTTATTGAAAAAATTTAACATAAGCAATTGCAATAAATGTAAGATTAACCAGAATATAATGTAAATACATTACACATAGCTCATTCACACACTTACACCGAAATTGTTAAGGATTCAAATATTGTCGAAAGCAACGATAGGGCCAGCAACGCGGGCCCAGTCATTTAAAAGTTTATTTTTAAAAACGCTATAAAGATGTGTACCCATCTTTATTTTGTGGGCACTTTTCTCATTGTGTAGGTGAGAATCTCCTATTTAATAATAAAAAATAATTTTGTAGTAAAGATAGCATCTCGTTGCGAACACGAAAACATTGATTTTAATGTTTTTGTGTTCGCAACGAGATGCTACCTCTAATTTAATATCAACAAATCCTTCTTTCGTAGCACATAGAATAATATCACAGAATGCAATCACTGACTATATAGGATCATAGAATATAATCAGTCACTATATGACAATTCCACTAACTATGGAGATAATAACCCTATCAATAGACTGGCTAAATTTTTTAACATTGCAGAGTATAAATCAGGAGAGCAAAGCCCGAAGATTCAAACCTCCTCGCAGTGCCATCTGTCGCCATAACTGTCGCGACACAAAATACTATACCGACACCAGATAATGATTTGTTCGAGGATCAGTACCACTTGACCTGGGTCGTAACTGTAGAAGCAATCTAGCAGAATATCTTCGTGCTAAGAAAGCCACTACTAAATACAGAAACATCACCTTCCAAACGGGACAAGGAAATTCGGGGTACATTTTGCAAATGCCAGGAATCTCACTAAAGTCTTCCAATGGACTGGAGAGCGGAGAACAAAGATCGCTGATGTTCGCTCAGTTTGGCAAATTTTCTTCCGAAATCTGTTAGATTTATATGGTTGTGCAGTGATTCCCAAACCGTTTTGGTTTGCATATCAAATGCCAAAATTATAGGTGAAGTACAGAGGACCAGAAAAAAATGTTTCTTCGCTTGTCTAATCACCACATATAAAGAAAAGAGTTGAAGGAGCCTGGTTTGAGAATGCTCTCCCTTCTCTGGATTGGTTTCCCTTACCATTGTCGACCTCATCTTTTTTAAACTACGAGTAAAGAGTTATCGACCTGAAGGAAATTTTAACTCCGGTTGTCTTTGCAAAAACAGCTGGAGATTTGTTATTTGTCGGTCGCGATAAAGTCCGCTTGAAAAAATCCTTCATCTTCATCCTGCTTAATGATCCTTAAATTCATCCAAATTTACCAGCTCGGTTGAAAACTAGTCACGTCATGATCTTGGTTTATTATGGATTTCGGCAATACCAACCATATTTTAACTGGCCACAATTCACCCACTTCTGCTACCGCTTTTTTATAGAGATTCACTGCTTTCATTATATTTTATTTATCTTCTGGATGTACATGTTTATAAGATTAAATTTCGAGTTTATTAAATTCATCAATCTTATTTGATGAGTAAAATTCGTTGGCATCAGATATCAGTGCTATTTAGAAACACCTGATATTGTAACCGATATACACATATAGCCAAAACAAAACAATAGTGTTACAACGATATGAACATTAATATTTAGTAATTAAAAATTTGATATTCACCGAATCTCAACATAGAACGAAAGCAACGGCATCGTAGTTGTATAAATAATTATTTATTATTTAATTTTATAATGTTAAATACAAAAAATAATATACAAGTTTGAACATGATTTTAAATTTATTCATTAGAACATCAGTCTATATTCTGGCTTTCCCAAGGAATTGGGAAATAGGAAATATGTTGCTGTTGTTGTAACTACAAATTGCACTGATTTCCAAATATTTATTTCTTGTTCTCTATTGTATATTCTGGCGACTTTCTTATAAGTTTAATTTATTTTTAATTATATATTTATTAGATAATATAATGTTTAAAAATTCAAAAATGTACGAATCACAATTCCCCAAAAAAGAATAGGGAAAAATTAACGTCAAAACTGCTATAAAATGGAATTATTTTTTCCCAATAAAAACAATCCCCAAACCCCTATTCTCGAGGAAAACGGGAATAAGGCCACAGATTGTCAATACAATTGCGATCATCTAGAAATAAACTTATTTTGCTCCTTTTATTGATATAATTGTGATACGAGTAGAATGGGAATATGAATCCCACTTAACTTTAGATATTTTAAAACTAGCCTCAGCTTCTCATCATCCGTACGATAATATGAAAATACTATAATATAACATAGCTTGTTATATGCAAATAACGTAATTTCCAAAAAATTTCTAAAGGGCCTTTCAATAGGAACGCTCCATTTTTAAATGTAAATAAAAAGGTTGTGTGTGCGATATCTACTCTATTTATTTTTTAATATTTTATAATGTCGTCGGGGTCCATTTCAGTCAGTTCAGGCCGCAAGAAGTTGCTTATATATACCGGGAGGTACTGGGTTCGAATCCCATCAGAGGCTAGATGCAAATAAATATTTTGAATTAAACAATACAATAAAATGTATTATTTCAAGTAATTATTCCCCATTAAATGCTAATAATTAGGTTTTAATAAAGTTTAACATGAATTGAAATCGATCAACGAGTTTAATAATTAGAAAATTTGGATGATTATTTTCTAATAAAGTAAATAATCTTTAATAATTCGGTTTGTATTAAATGTACCCATCTGTTGTTAAAAGAAATTAACGAGACAATTAGATTAATTACACGATAAACAAAACCATAAACAATGCTTATCAATTGATTAAATGAATGAACACTAATAATGTTTAGAACCATCCGGAAGATAAACCCTTCGCATACCATTTACGTAAGATTCTACCGCCACTTTTATGAATCAGCAGAGTCGCTAAAAATGGTAGTTTACCATCTATTTCTGTTTCTAAAGTAAATTACAAACCTGTTAGTAAAAAAGCGTAAAACTTCGTCAATCCTGTCTTGGGGACATACAACAATAAATCATCCATATTTTTTTTTTTTATAAATTGGATATTAGCATTCGGTGTAGCTAGCACAGTACCATTGGGCGTATCTATAATAATGGCTGCTACTACAGAAGACAAAGGTGAACCCGTTACAATTCCATTGATTTGTTTATAAAAGTTATTGAAAACACTAATATATCCCTACTTCAGGTAAAATCCAAGCAAATTTAAAATATTTTCTTTGGATGACTTTATTGATTAATGAATTCAATCAAATTAATTCATCGACCGCATTTTTCAACAAATTTCCCAAAAATGAGTCGAGTTATATGCTGGGCTTTTAATATGTGAGATAATTTGGTCTAAGTGAATAATTGGTTTTGTCTATTACTGTCGGTATTACTGACGTATATGTCGAGAGTTTAGACCGGGTCACTTCATAAATAAAACGTACAATTAGCATGGTAAAAACATTTAGATCACGGTAAAAACATTAGCATGGTAAAAACATTTAGATCGGTATGCTGCTCGGTTTACGGATTATCAAATAGATGCAGTAGTATGATGTTTCAGTTTTCAGCGCAAATTTATCTACACATCACAATAAACTGGAAGCTAAATTTTTACATAATTGCCGTCTTACTTTATAACAAGCTAAATCCATTCTGGAATAGAATTAATATTGTGCTCAAAGTAACAACAGGTAGAATAGAATTATTCTATACCAGCAACAAAGTTGGTTTAAAACAATTAAAATTTGGAATTACATATATGGGATTGTTGTTGTAAATTTCTCAAAATAAGACCGCAAATGATTTTTAGCTTCGTTTTTTGTAGTTGTTTCATATAAATTTAACTTAATAAGCAATTGTGATAGACAAACAAATTAAAAACGTATCTACATAATATTTGGCAATTTACCTGTATGCTTTTAGAAACCGCGGTAAAACTTAGTTCAAATTCAAACCTAGCTTAAAATGAGAAGTTTACTCGACGAAACTGGTTAAAGACATTTTTAATAACGTGGGTTTAATGGAATGATATTGGTGGAGAAAATACAAGTTTTTAATAATTCATTAATTCCTAAAAATTGTATAATAAGCCATTGTTATTTTAAATAATACTTATTTAGGAAATATACTGGTTTAGTCGGCTTTTGGCGACAAACACTGAAAACATCTCAAATTTAGTATCATTTTTACTATTTTACATTAGTATTAATTGTGAGGATGGCTTAACAAATCGAAATTGATTTAGTTAAATTAACAAGAATTATTTAAAATTTGTGGAATAAAAGAAGGAATTTTATTTGAGGTGTTATTATATTATTTATTATTTATGTTATATATTATATTATTACACAAAATTTTTAAATATAAAACACAAATGAGTATTATAAAACATTTTAATTAAATTAAATATTTTTTCCTAAATTTGAGAGATCTCTTTTAGTAACATTATTACAATAAAAATTTCAAAAAACCGTAATCCAATATCAAAAGCATATTTGAAAAACGAATCTTACTCCAAAACTATGCGGGCCCAGGCCCTGTCTGCATCCTCACATTAAGGGTAATATAAGGAGAGGATTAGCTTATCGCAGAAACGACTAAGGCACCATGCAGCAAACTCATCTACCTACTATCTATATCTACTTTATTAGTAAATTATTTATACGATTTGTTAATTATTTACACATACACATGTTATCTATAGATAGGTTTTGTAAATGTATTAATCTGTGTTACTTGTGAATAGGTAAGGATAGCTAAATTTCATCATATGTACCTATCGCTCTCAGTCGTAAATGACTGGAATAATTAATCAATTACATCAAGGACCAAGGTGTCATAACATCTGGTGCTGCATAACATGTGTACGAACGCCCAACTCTACACCATCTAACCCGTGGGATACATGTTCGAGAAAATTCGACAGCATGATAATCGTACAATTCTTATGTCTAATTGGATATGCAATATATTGTATAACATTCATGTCTCCAAAACAGAAACAAACACACTTGAATCTTATTAGAAAGTATTACAATACTAACTGTAGTATACATTTGATTGATAAAATTGCAAATATATAGACCTCTTGATCAAAAATGTTGAAAGTACATTCTTCCCTAGAATTCTTGTGTATTGGTATAATAAATAAAATAAAATAAATAAAAATTATTAATTACGTAATCAATTTTAAATTATCAAACTCCCTTGATTAGATAATTAAATTAACGCCCGGAATGTGTCATTGGTATATAAAAATATTACAAGTAGATGTAGATTTTTATAAAATGTCATTAAATCATAATTATAAATATAATGCATAAATATAATATAATGAAATTTAAAATACTCGTAAAAATGAACTCTGATTTTGGAAGTTTTGTATGTAATTAGTGATTTGTGTTGTTATGGTTTGATGCCACTTTTACCTACTGTATAACTTTTGTCACTTTGAAAATTTAATAATTAAAAAATAAACACTTTGTAATTATTTTCTTCCTTAAAGTCACAATTTTAAATTTTATGTAGAAATCTAATCTTCTAAATAAAATTCAAAATTGCTACTATAAGAAAGAAAATAATTACAAAGTGTTTAATTTTTAATTATTAAAATATTAATGATGTTGTACTCGCATCTAAATACATTTAACCTTCGTGATTTGACGTGATCATTGTTTGAACGGAATTAAAATTGTCATTTTAAGTTTTTTTTACATAGTAAAATAAAGTGTATAGTAATCATGAAGAGGTTTGACCTCGAGATTTTTGCATCTATTCGATAAATCGCCGAAGCAGTGAACCTAGATAATAATGCTCTCATTGCATTAAAAATTTCGGTATATTACGTCATTTTATGTTGAGGGTTTCAAACTTTGGCTATAGATGGCAGTATAATAAAAAAAATGATAAGACTTTTATGTATAATCTTTTTTCGTAAAACTTTAATCGCGATGGAAATAGCCCTAAATTCTACAATAATATCAATTAAAAGTTATATTATGGGCTATTGGTAAGAATTATATGCGTTCAACATTTCGTTAAATCTCTTAATCTCAAAAAATTTTTACGAACGTTACGATGGCTGTAACAGGTCAGGAAAGAAATGATCGACATAAATTTAATGACGTATCAAGTAGTATATTTGAGATCTTCGAATCCATTACTGGTAAAGAAAGTCGGGTCCTCCATTTTAACATTACTTTCACATGTAGGCTTTATTAACACACTCTAGTCCAACTTTATACTTCAGAAAATACGAGATCCTGTTATCATTAAATTATAAATAATTTTAATCTGCTTTCAGTTATTTTGTGCTAAATTTCTCTTTTCTGTTACAGGTGTCATTTTTTAAATCACGAGAACTAAGATGGATAAAACGAAAAAGCCGTTATCTCGAAAAAACTCTGGTCATCAAAATGGTACAGATGGTACAAATGGGACGACAGCGGATTGCGATGGTGACGGAGGAGGGGGCGGCGGAGATATTCAGCTTAAGGCCAAAATGAGTTTGTTGAATGGTATTACAGTGATTGTTGGTTCAATTATTGGTTCTGGAATTTTTGTGTCGCCAACCGGAGTACTCAAATATACCGGAAGTGTTAATCTAGCGCTAATTGTTTGGGTTATATCCGGTTTGTTTTCAATGGTAAGTCTTATTATTAAAATAGTTAGTTTAGTTATGTAATATAAATAAAAATAAAAATTGGCATTTTTTAAAATAGAATTATACGAAAACTATATATACATATATATATATATATATATATATATATATATATATATATATATATATATATATATATATATATATATATATATATATGTATATATATATATATATATATATATATATATATATATATATATATATATATATATATATATATCCCTTTCGTGGTTTTCTAACACAATTGTGCGAGTAGGGCAAAAGTACCATGTCAAAAATGAAACGCCATTACATACTATGATTTTTTACTCACACAATTGTGTGGTTTGGATTTCATTTGAGCCATTTTTTTTATTTTTTGGTTGAGAAAGGGATATATATATATATATATATATATATATATATATATATATATATATATATATATATATATATATATATATATATATATATATATATATATATATATATATATATATATATATATATATATATATATATATATATATATATATATATATATATATATATATATATATATATATATATATATATATATATATATATATATATATATATATATATATATATATATATATATATATATATATATATACAAATATATTGATTTTAATTAAGTATCTTCTTTACAACATTTGTCTGTATGTATTTTATAAACTATAATGCACAGTTCAGTTTAGCTTAAGATTACCCACATTCGCTTTAAATTAAAAAATCCGGTTTTACTCATGTGATAAACACAATTAATGGTCTAAATTCAACGTCAGCTGTTCAAAAAATTAATCTTCAGATCGATATCATGATTTATACAAATTTCACGAGTGAATGCGTGCTAAATTTCATAAATAAAATAATCAAGGTTGCGTTTTGTAAGAACAATATTGAGAAACTTACGAGTATGTAGAAACAAAAGTATAAAAGGAATAACGAAGCGTCAAAAATAACATGGTTCAACTGTTTAAAATTAAAATAATGACGTATTTTAACAAATTATTTAATCGTTTTAAACGTTCTTAAAAAATATAAGAAACTGAACTAAATTGGACTGGTTTTAACATAACATTTGTACAATTGTGTTACGTTCGTATAGTAAACAACTACATAATATTTCAACGCGCAATTCATTGCGCTTAATATGATACGATGCGACGTTTGGTTAAAATAAATTAATGTAATTGTTTTTGCCTATTGAAATTACTTTAATAGCCAAATACGTCAAATATTTAAGTTAACTTTAATATTCGGACTTTATTATAAGTTTTGTAACAATTTATCACGTTTCTTTCTGATACTTCTAATCATTTTATTTTGCAGACAGGGGGATCTGGTTTTAATTGATGTTTGCATAATATCTTTTCTGTTTTGTTATGAATTATAATCCCATCAAAGTCCTTGACAGAGGACAAAGTTTTTGGGTTTATTTCTTATGTACAGTAGTGATGCATACAAGTATTATACTTCGTACTCATGTATGTCATAATAAAAGACATAAATGATGTATGATACTCCTATATTGTTTTCTATACAGCTGTTTACTCATTTTTCCATTCGCATCAAACTAAAATTTTTCCGTTATGTCTAAAGATGTAACTAATTCAATTTATGAGTATGATTAGCGTGTAACGGACCTCTCGGTGGCAAACACGTTTGAACATCCGGTAGCTCTACGTGGATAATGGGGGGTTCAATGCCACCGAAAATACGAGATCGCACAATTCTTTACGTGTTTTATACATATGTATTTTTTCTTTTTTTTTTACTGAACACTAGTTTCTTCCACCCATGAATCGTTTCACACCCTCATCATCAACAAATTGAAAGAATTATTTCATTATAATTTTATGATTCCTATTTATTTAAAAAACACATATAATTTTTATATCAATAAAGAACAAAACTTAAATTAGATAAATTAACTTGATTACTATTAACTATGATTTTTATTATTATAAACCTAAATGAAATATGTAGGTATGTAGTTGAAAACGCGTGATTATATTACGATGCTAATCAATTTTAGTATATAAATTTGTTTGCGAGCACCGTCAAAAATATAGGAAACACCTATAGGTCAAATGGGCCTAGTATACAATATATACATAAAAAAACGCACCAGTTATGCGAATCCCTCCTTAGGGTACCCTTAGGCGATTGCGAGGTGGCTAAAATAAGGAATAAATAATCACTTCCTATATTTTTTTTTTTTAGCTCTTTTAATAAATTTTTTATACTTTTTCACCTTAACAGCAAAATAAGTAATCACTTGAATATATTTTTTTGTTATTAATTTTTTTTTTGGTTTTTTTAAAATAAATTAATTTTGTTTTCACAATATCCGATCGCTAATGATGGTACACTGTACCAACACTAAAGATGATTTATCCGTTTTATGGAAAACCGTGAAATGCCCGGAATATTATTTTATTACAGTTGGCAGATAACTGTGATGGCTCGCTACACCATGCGATGGTACCGCTCTTTGGGTATATAAATTTTCAAAATTCTTTGAAATTTAAAAGAAATTTCTTCTTTAAAAATTTGAGACCCCGCTGTTGAGCGTATTAACTGCGTGAGCATTGAATGCTCGAACGAGTAGTGCCCTTCTTGTTACACCGAGTTTTGTTATGACACTATAAATTCCATTATTTAAAAAAAACTAAATTTAATTTCAAAACACGGCTACAGAAACGATTTGTCACTCACCAATTTTTATCGATATAGAAAAATACCAAAATGTGGTAAGCAACTTATCGGCACTGAACCACCACACAATTATACGGCCTTAACGATTTAATAATAATTTTACTTGGCACTTAACTAATTTAAACGTACTCGGTGGCCTCACAAAATATTAAATGAATTTTATATTTTAATAATTTTCTATACTACCGATCGTTATATGAGTACATAGGAATATTTTATGTATATGGAACTTATATTTAAAAATGGACTACATCTACAACCCATTATATCTACAATCTTTAAATACAAATGAAGTCTATGTACATTTTCGATATATATTGCTTTACCTCTACCTGTACCAATTATTACCCCTTTCCTCTTCGTTCTTTAGTTATGTAAACCAATACATGGACCAAACTTCTATTTCGTCCATCTAACATACATATAAAAGATCTTCATACTATATAGCTATATACATAAAATCTAGCCAACAACAACCAGACCAACATGATACTAAATATTTCAGGTGTTCGAACCGTACTGTAACTCAAAATACGAATTAAATTTGCGTCCGAATATTTTAAAGACCAATTTTAACAGTCAACCGTAACAAGCGTTCGAAACCAATATCCTGAAATATTATCACTCTTTCGTTATAGCAGTACAAACCCGCCCCGGTGGCAAAGTGGTCAGCATACTTGCTCCAGCGACCGGAGGTCCCGGGTTCGATTCCCGGTGGTGACAAGGAAAAAATGAATTAATCACTCATTATCCGAAATGAAAATATGATTACGAAACCTCATTTGAGGCGGCCAAATCCCTTGATGGGATATAGTGCCATAGAGAGAGAAAGTACAAACCTACCATATCCTTCGCGCGCGTGAAGTGAATTTGGTTTGATTATTGATATATCTTTGAAGAGTTAATCATACACAAACGTACATACATATAAACTATCATTCTTTAAATTAACGTTTACGTTTTAAATTTCGCCGCACTAAAGTTCAACCGACACAATTGTGTCATAGCAAATGAGTTGTTTCCATAGCAAATTAATGTGAATTTTGACTTATAGATGGCTAATGTGTAAAATTCAATTTATCCGCGATCCAGCGTTAAAGGAAAGAAAAGTCTGGGGTGGTTGGGAAGTTGATTGTGTATAAATAAGTGTCGATTATCATAATTGTTGTCACACAGATTGACGCCAAATGGAAGAATTTCCTACGATTGTGTATTGCACCATTACAATTGAAAAACCAAAGTAAAAAAAACAAAATTATGCGTTTTAATTAATTTGGGTAATTCATATTCACTTTAATAACTCTTATGTCGCTCACACAAATTAATTTGGGTAATTCATATTCACTTTAATAACTCTTATGTCGTTCACACAAATCGGTTATCATATAATTTCCCTGAACTTTCCGGAACCACAAATTTGTGCTGTTTGAACTTTATTTACGATTATTATTTTCAGGAAGAATATCTTTAAATAAAATACACAAATATGTATGCTGGTCTTCAATTTACGCATAAAGTGTTATGCGCTTGACATATTTGTTTTCTGTAATCGAAATTTACATACACAATTGTGTTTCAGGGCCCTGTAGGGTTATAAGCAACTTTTATTACGGTTTTCTCGGAAAGTTTTGCAATTGATTTGTGTATGTAAGAGCAGGTATGTACGAATACATTTAAATGTAGGTTTCTTCGAATTTTTGTTTGATGTTTGTTAAATTTTACAATAACAAATTTTATGGTTAAAGGGTGTACAATAGTATATGTTTCGACGAAAACTTATTATTAGTATTAAAAAAGTATAGGATACTCATAGACCTATGTATAAAAAACAAAAGGGCACAACCTAAAAACATAAAGGGCATAACCCAGCTTTCAGGCTGAAATATACATAATTCACCTTTCTGAGAATTTTAGAAACTAAACTGTGTGTCGGTTAAAGTTGAAGTAAAAAACATGGGTTTTTCGAGACCACGTTTTATTTACTGCATTATTGTTACTCACCTCGAAAATCTGTATGGACAATTATTCAATAGGCAAATAAAATGAATGCTTATGGACGCTGCCGTTGAGATATATTATTTGCTTTGAACATCTATGAGTTTAATGCGTTATAGTTTACGACTTTCATACCTTGCCTCTATATTTAGTACGGATATCCCTACTTTTTAGACAAATTAACTTTCTTCAAAACAAAATAACATACTTTACCAGCAATGTCAATCAATCATTTGCCTAGATTAGTATATATTCCATGAAACCAGCCCAGAAGAAATGATAAAAATCTAAGACAAAAAAATCAAATACCGGGGGACCAGTATCCTCATCCAGCTGCCCTGGGACTTAGAATCAATCGAACAGACATTTTCCCCAACTCCCCGTTTTCTAAAAGTTAATTCTGGCGATTGGGGCATAAATTTACAAAAAACCGGAATACACTTTTAGGGAAAAGGGAATAAAACTGCTACAAAATTTAAAATTTCCATTCCCCGGGAATTACCAGGGCCACAGGTGTGTAATTATGAAACCGGGTTTTTCTTAGTAAAAAGTACACGTTCATCGTATGATAATGATGACCGTCCAATGATCACTTATTTGCATTGATCCACGGGCTTACTGAGGAGCACTTCACTTCCTACAAAGATGTACGAAAATGGCTCGATAACTGGTTCGCCTCAAAAGATGAACAGTTTCTTTGGCGTTTTTTTGACGTGGAAACTGTTCTTCTTTTGAGGCAAACTAGTTAACGAGCCATTTTCGTACATCTTTGTAGGAAGTGAAGTGCTCCTCAGTAAGTCTATGCCCCACCGATGCAAATAAATGATAAAAGGACGGAGCCAAGTCCAGTGAGTAAGCCGCATGTGAAAGTATTTCCCAATTAAGTGTTTCCAACGTTTACATAACTGGTTTTGCTGTGTATGTTGGTGCATTATCATAAAGCAAAATCACTTTGTGTTGCTTTTTATCATATTTTGCTTGAAAACCCAGCAAAGCTCAATTCAAATTGAGCATTTGTTGTTGATAACGTTCAGCATTTACGGTTTCACCAGGTTTTAGCAGTTCAAAATAAATCACACTCGTATGATCCCACCAAATAAATACAGAGCATTGTCTTCGAAGCGATTTGGCCTTGCAGTCGATGGTGCTGGCTGTTCTGGATCAACTCAAGATATTTTGTGCTTTGCATTCTCAAAATAGATCAATTTTTCATCGCCATCCACAATTCGATGGAGAAGTGACTTCCTTTTGTATCTGGTGAGCAACATTTCGTAAGAGGGTTTTCTGTTTTCCTGTTACGTTTCATTCAATGTATATACAAAACCCATTTTGCCAACTTTTGGATCTTTCCCATAGCATTTAAACGAATGGAGCTCCACGTGAGTCGTTCAATTAATCCGCGAGTTGTTTTTGCGTTTGAGCGTCATCCTTATCTAACAATCCTTGTAATTCATTGTCTTCAAACTTTTTTGGTGGTCTTCCAAGTTCTTCGTTTCGCACATCTCCAGTTTTGAATATATTAAACCTCTCATGGCATTGTGATTTACCAAGTATATGCTCACCGTAAGCTTTGACAAGCATTCGATCTCGGTGTGACTATGCAGCAGTTTCTTCAAATAACAATAAAATATCAATGATGTCCGCAAATCGTAATATGTAGGCACAAAACTCGACATTTTTGCAAAAAAACGCAAAAAAATTGCGTTATTGTTGCGTAACATTGATTTGTTGATATATACACTTGAATCTCGATTATCCGGGATCCGATTATCCGTGAAACTCTATTATCCGGGATTTTTCGTACGCATCCGAATTTTTTTAGTCTTTTGGTTCACCGGGATTTAATCTGATTAACCGGAAATTTTTCAATAAAATTTAAATTTGACAATGCTTAAGCTGATGAAAGCTATTTTTTTGTGATAGAATTTTTATTTTTTTATTGTTTCAAACAGAATAAAAAAATATATATATATATATAAATATATATATATATATATATATATATATATATATATATATATATATATATATATATATATATATATATATATATATATATATATATATATATATATATATATATATATATATATATATATATATATATATATATATATATATATATATATATATATATATATATATATATATATATATATATATATATATATATATATATATATATATATATATATATATATATATATATATATATATATATATATATATATATATATATATATATATATATATATATTTATATATATATATATATATATATATATATATATATATATATATATATATATATATATATATATATATATATATATATATATATATATATATATATATATATATATATATATATATATATATATATATATATATATATATATATATATATATATATATATATATAAATATATATATATATACATATATATATATATATATATATATATATATATATATATATATATATATATATATATATATATATATATATATATATACACGAAGCGATACTGTAGTGGATTGCACGAACAACCCAGCAATAATAACTACATCGCATCAATAACTTCTCCCGCTACTTTTGTATTGTATATGCGCCTCTACAACACTGGGTTTATTGGTTTCCGTTTCTGGGTGGATATTTTGATTTTCACATGCAACTGTATTCATTGTGGAATCATGCTCACTTTGCGTTAGGATAGATGGAGAATTTTACAAGATGCGTATTATAAAAACAAAAACTTCCCACCTTTAGATAGAAAAATATCAGATTCTTGGCTATTTTTCTGCTTTTGTTTCGCAATGGTTAGTTGTACCATCAATTTACCTCGATTGAGAACCATTTATACGCCACTAAAAGACCTGTTTAATGACGTAAAACAAAGCTAGCACAATGATTCACACATACAAATCAATAAAAAACTTTGTTTTGCCAAAATTCTGCATCAATAAAACTTTGGTACTAAAACTTTTTCCGTTAATTCGGAGATCCTTGTAAAATTTGGTGAGTACCTGTGTACCGGAAGTGGCAACTTCAATAGAAGGTTTGCAATGATGTTGACAAGTTTCGCATGTACAAAAATGATAAAGAATTAAAAGATTTAAACAAATTTAAAAATTAAATTTTCAACCAATATGGGTTGACCGATTCATGCATGTGAGTCTACCGTATAAGCAAACCTCTAGCATTATTCAGCTACACCAAAATTTAATTTATCTTTATGTAACTATTACCAGCTATTTGACTGAAAAATAAATAATTTAAATGGGTTTGATTATTTATTGGTTAGTGTTATACGAAAACCTCAAGAAGCAATTTTGTGACAGCACGATTTTACGTAGCAATTAATTTTCACCTCATATCTTGAAAATATTTAGCGGTTCTTTCCGTCAAATAAAAACAAATAAAACTAAAAATATCTTTGATTAGCGAGGAGTGATATCATAAATTCAATAACAAAATTTTAATTTTGTGTGGCTGGTACAACGTGATCAATTCGCTTTGTTTAAACAAGGCCATTGCTAAAACTAATTAAAATAAATATAGAAGACTTATGGACTTCAGTTTTATATTTCAAATTTTTTAAATGCCTTATCAACTATTTTTTCTTAATAGCGCTAATTTGTCAAATTAGAATATTGGGCAATTATAGTTATTTTACAAGTAATCAAAAATAAATATTCATAATATACTGAATGAAAATTTTAAATGCTATACTTTCACATGGAATACTGCATTGGAGGATTACTTGATTATAAGTCCAGCTAGACTCAAACGAGCGACGATTTGGACGATAATACCATAACCGGTGTAAACCATAACCACTCGACTAACAAGTGCTATATTGCTGAAGTTCGTTACACTATTTACATTACTCAATGAATTAGTTTCTCACGATCTGAACCAACCAATATTTGGATGTTCGTATCCATGATTTTTATCAATTTTAAATTCTTCCACCTCCCTCAAATATTATGAAATTGAATTATGATTTAGTAAATACGCCTGTCGTCCCTATTTAAGTATGTGTAATGATCTATCAGCTTTATTTGCAGTTCGCAGAGAATAACAAACAAAATATAATTGTACGTTAATTACAAAACCTTTTGATCGATGGGTGTATTTATAAAAAACCAATCTATTTTCAGTTTCTGTAGATTAAAATATTTCCCTGAAGAGTTTTTATAATTTTGCCATTTAATTTTTGAGTGTAACATTTATTTTTAACAGGTTTGTCTATAATTGTTGTCATTATGTTTAGTAAATTAAAGTTCCAGGCTATAATCGCGGGTCTGGTTCCTGGGACAGAGATTAATTTTACAATATGGTTTACTGAATATTCTCGTTCTATCTAGAACTTATAATGTGTTAATGTGTGCCAATGTACTATGGTGAAAAATAAAACTATTGCACTTATTACATCTGCCAATTAATTTGTACATACCATCAAAATAAAATGATTTCTCGTGGTCTTCAAAATAATCCTCTATAGCGGACGTTTTTTCACTGTCATTTAAAAACCTAAGCCCCCCTTAATTTTAATTTTAAATTTTAAAAAAAGAAATAATTTATGCAAAACTCATTCAATTTATGCAAAAGACCTGCATAATATACCCCTGTTATTGAGGTCTTAGGAGTGAGCACAAAAAAAAAATTACCATTTTCTTACCCGCAGATGGTTGAACCTTAAACTTTTTCGGTGGTAGATTTCCCTGGTCCATTGGATGGATTCCTGTCTCAACTCTTGATCTTAGTGATGAATCGACGTTTCATCACCGGTAACTATCTGCTCTATAAATTTTATCGAATCGTCTGCCTGTATTTCTAAAATTGTTTTTGAAGCCTTTACAGTCCAGGCGGATTGAGTGATCGGGATGAAATTTCATACTTAAGTATTTCTTGTAAATAAGGTACAAGTTATGTTTGGTTGAAATTGGTCAACCAGGAGTGGCTGTGAGCTTTGTCGAGGTTTGAAAATATTTTGAACAATATATAGCTCCTTTAAAAAGCGATAAAAAACGGAAAGATTTTAAATTAAATTTCAAACAAAATTTTCAGATAATTTTCTACAATCGGGATGAATTTCCAGACTAAAGCTTTTTCACATAAATTGACCGATTCTTGCAAAATTTGGCGAAAATATGTGTACCAGAAATGACAGCTTCCACATTACTTTTTCCAATTTTTACAATGATGTTGAAAAGTGTAGAATTTACAAAAAACAACAAATAATTATAAGATTCAAATAAATTTTATGAATAAATTTTCAACAATGGTTGACTTTGTTGAGTTTTTACCAACGGTCGAAGTGTAATTTTTCATTTTAGAAATCAAGTGTGGTGCATACGATATCCACATAATGTACAATCGCAAGAAAAAGTCTGCGTACACTTTACAATATTTATATCTTTTAAAAAATCTAAAACCAAAAAATATTTTCTTAAATTTATTTGGCGTTCATTTATTGTTATATACTCTTTTAAAATACGCAGTTAAACAAAAATAAAAACAATAGAAACAAAAGAAAATCAATAAAATAGAAAAAAACTACTAAATTTGAGCGGAAAAAGTCTGCGTACGATTATACAAGTAGGAAATTTCCATCGCATTTTGACTCGTAAATAATATAGTTTTACTCACTATTGTTATAAAACATGCTTACTGCGAGTTCATACAACGGATAAAAATCTCGGATTTTTCTATCCCAGAATTTTTTTTCAATAGTTTCAACTTTTTTATATGAAAAGAGGCGTGTCCGTTGTAAAATTTACGTGATGTAATTGGTTAAAACGATGGGATAGTAAAATCCGAGATTTTTATCCGTCGTATGAACTCGCTGTTAAAGTCTCGATTTGAAAGCGAGCGGAAGCAATTAATAACAATAATAATAATGTTTTATTTTAATGCATAAGCCTTAGCTTTTGTACATGAATATTTACAATAATAACAAAAACAATTATGCAACATCTTAAAAACTATGGAAATAATACATACAGAAATAAAAACAACAAAAAAATGATATGAAATATTTACAAATATGTGCAATAGCAATTAATTATTCATAATTAGCAAAAATTAATTATTCATAATTAAATTAAATATAACTTTTTTTAAATTATCAACAGAGGTTAAATTTTTTACCGCAGGTGGCAAGCTGCTCCAAGTGACAATCGCATTTGTTAACCCCGAATTATTATAAATATTAGTTCTGTTGACGGGCAAGTTAATATTTTTTGTTCGTAGTGATTTGGAGAAATCCAATTTATCATACAAATACAAAGGACAACCTGATTTAATAACACGAAAAATAAAAAGAGCAGTCCTATAACGGTAAAACTCATACAAGTCACTACCAAGAACCGAATGTTTAATAATGTTTAATGTTTAGCAATTTAATTATTTCCAGTGAAAGCTTTGCATTATGGAACCAAAATGAAAGGAAATTGCCGTAAGTGAGCTTAGAATAATTACAAATTTATGGAAAGAAGGCAAAAGTTTTCGGGAAATTGGAAAATTAGTGAAAAGAACACATTCATCTATTCAGAGAGTAGTGAATAATTTAAAAAAACTGGAGTTCTTACATAGGTGTGGCCATCCATGGAAGTGATCATGTCGTGAAAAATGTGATATAATAAGAACGGCTAAGAAAATGTACGAACAACAGCTTCCCAAATTGCAAGAATTGAAATAAACTTCAATAACAAAATAAAATAAAAAAATTATAAAAAATTTGTCCTGATACCGTTCTAAAAATTCTAAAAAATGAGTGGTATCATAGCCGTGTTGTGCGAAAAAAGCCATTTATTTCAGAAATCAACCGGTTAAAAAGAATTAGATTTGCAAATGAACATATTAATAAGCCAAACTAGGTCTGGGAGAAAGTCATTTTCTCAGATGAGAGCAAATTTTGGTTTTTAGGTATAAAAGAACGGAATATTATATGAAGAAAAACAGGTTTAGCAGTAAATAAAGAAAATTTAATACCAACTATAAAACATGGTGGTGGTGAAGTAATGGTTTGGGGGTGTATGGTGAGTAGAGGTGTGGGACATTTACAATTTATTGAACCTACTATGTTTAAAGAGGGCTATTTAAATATTCTAAAACAAAATTATTAAACGAAAATTTGGGCTTGCATGCAAAATACATATTTCAACATGACAATGACCCAAAGCACTCCGCTTCGATTGTAAAGTTATGGTTGTTATATAACGTACCAAAACAACTGCACACACCTCCACAACTACCCGATTTAAATCCCATAGAACATCTATGGGATTTATTAGAACAGAATTCGCCATCATAACATAACGTCCAAAAATATGTTGAGGGATGTACTACAAAGCGAGTGTTCCAAAATCAGTGAGGCGGAAACCTCAAATCTTGTCCGATCGATGAGTAAAAGATTAAAAGAAGTTATTCAGAGAAAAGTTACGTTGTTTGTTTATTTTTGTGAGAACATTTTTTAATGGCCGGTGCACGCAGACTTTTTCTTGCGAGTGTATATATTCATGGCAAATCAAAGTCGGATGTTGTCCATAACTTAAACACTCGTGTTGTTTACTATTAGATATTCGTAAAATCCCATCTTAAAGGAATAACGATACAGACAAGCGCTAAATTCAAGCAAAACTAACAAATATTTTAATATGATTATCAATTTTACAAAAAAAAATTACGAATATTGAAACTAGACTAACACATATTCAAAACCAAAAAATTAATTTAACACTTTTGCAAAACACATTAGACATTTCTTTTATATAAATATAGCCATATAGCCATATAAGTTAATGCATCGACAATGTGCCGACAATTTGTAATCAATCATCTAAGGGTGTTTTATTTTTATTATTCGTGAAAAATAAACTAAATTTGAAGTCAGTGGCGTGTTTCAATCGTGAATTGAAATTTTTAGATATAGATATACATCTTTTTAATCACATGATTCGGGTAAGAATAGATTGGTCTCTTCCTCAAACAGTCAACCACAACTCAACAGTTTAATTTCTTAACATCACTATATTGGACATTTATAGTGCGTTCATGGCACCGTGAGTTAGTTCGACAAAAATACCATGGTATCACACAAAACATATTAAAATAACAACAAAGTTAAAATAATTTCAACTCGAGTTCGGAACTAGTAGGCGTGGTATAAAGCATTTCACGTAATTTGATGAGTTCGTTAGCGAGTATAGAACTATTTATTTCCGATGTTATGTATGTGACTTCAGCCATTATACTAAATCTAAAAAATATCAAAGCAGAACCAGTTAAACAATATATCGAGGAATTCAGTATGTTTCAGTGTCACGCGCAGTCGATGTTCTAATAGTTCCCATTATTGTTGTATTTTTACTGCTGATCAAAAAACTGATATAATTTATCTACACAATCTACAATGATATACGGGTAATATCATAACAATAAAACTAACTAAAAAGTTTGTTATCTAAACTGATAACAAAATATTTGGTAGTATTTATTTGTCTATAAGAAAACCAAAAGTTAATGCGACAATTCGACTCACTTTCCTCGCGTGATATCTGCGCTATAAATTAAAAATTTTAGTTCAAATTATTGCGTAGTATAATCGATGGTGTTTTTGTTCGATGATCTAAAATGAGTTTTAGTTTTCTCTCACAAGTTTTGCATGCTATATAAGAACACGACGACCCTGTGTGAAAATGGAGGGTATATGTATATGTATGTTGTGGGAAATAACTTACGGTTTGTCGATATCCACTAAAAAGATTGTGCCATGTGTTGCTTCTGTATGTTTGTATAAGTTTCACGATATCTTAAACTCAAGCGGTTGTTCTCGAATTTTCTCGAAAATGGTCATTTTACGCTATAATTACAAATAAAAATTAAGTAAACTAATTTTGTTGCATACATATAATTTAGAATCTTTTTGTTCTAAAGTACTTTCGTCCTGATTTTTGAAAATTTTTCAAAAATCAGATTTGGTTTTATTTCCGCTAGGTTTTTTTGAAGTTCCAAATTTTTAGAAATGCTTAAGTACGAAGTTGTATCATGATAAATCCATCAACATGTTTGGGCTGTGGAATGGCCGAATTTTGATAATAAAACAATTTTGATCAGTCGGCCGGATGATAGAAAAATCAAATCTTGTTGAAAATAGAGCGTGTTTAGCAAATTTCACTTCCGCTTAAATTTTTGGAAAATGATCTTGACCAATTTTGTTGCAAATTTAATTTAGAATCCAATTGTCTTTAATCGATTTAATGGTAAATGCTATATTCTTTTATGTAGTAAAAGTAAGTACTCGTATTATGAAAATGTTCGAGCTCGAACTTTTGCAGATTTACTATTACTGCTATGTTGTCAAAGTCAGAGTAACGTAAGTCAGTAAATGGTTTTCAAAAAGTTCTTAATGGTTAATAGCTGGCTGAAATTTGTGCATTTTATAGTTCAACGGTAACTCGAAACCATTTAGCGAATTAAATTTCTTGGAGTTCGATAAATAAATTAGAGGTTGGGTACCTCAGTTCAAGATTTTCGCAGCTGCATCGTAAATCTTGAAACCTTAACGAATTGTGGTGCAATATTTTCTTCTTTAGTTCTGCAGAACATTTACCATGCGTAAATCTGTAAAACACTTAAGGTTTTGCAACATCTCTGCGGTGTTGTAGGCTATCTAGATCTTTTGTAAGTCTGGGGTTGCGGATTATTCGGAGGGTATTACCATAAACTCCATTCCAAATATGACAACATTATTCTATACATTATTCAGAGGGCATTGCCATAAGTTACACCCAGAATATAACAACATTATTCTAATGAAGGATTTATATATCTGCTGGAGAACCTGATGCAATTTAAAGAACTCAAGACAATTTCCTGCGAGATGTTGATAAATCCATTTTGGAACCGCAATACGGAATTGGTGGAGGCGTAACTCGGACACAACCAGAGCACCTTCTGCAGATTTCGTTCCACTTATATTTCTTGTGAGCAGTTTTATTTTGTCTGACAAAGATTCAAAATATGGACTCTTGTAGAATTATAACATTTAAAAGTGGAATCATTAACAATCTGTGTGTGACTTCATTTGGCGTTGGCGCCCAGCACTATTAGTTGTTTGATGTTTGAACCATTCTCTTTGGCGAACATTAAAGTCACCAACTAAAACTAATTCGTAGTAAGGATGTTGGTTGCGAACTCCACCACATTTATCTGACAAACCATCAAAGAAATTCATAGTTCCTGAATTCGCCTGATCGAACTTTAATTACACCACACAAGCTAATTTAAAAGAGGATTTTGCTAGGTAGTATTTTAATCACAATAATTTGAGCGGTTTTATGAAAGTATCGTACTTCTGATGTCGAGCTTACGGTATATGATATTTAACGAACATGCACACTCTACGTTGCAACTCAAATGCTTGTTCCAACTGGGTGCGCTTGAAGTAGCATTCGTTCTCGGAAATGTTATGAGATACTTTTGTTTCCGTAAGTACAAATTTGTCGGATCTGTGTGATTCGATATGTTGATGTGTGACACTTTTCTTAGTCACGGGTTCTCTGACATTGGCAAAACGGATGGTAATGCTATCAATTTTATATTTACGAGGATTATACTTCGCCCCGCGATCAGAAGAGGCATATTTCGTTGTTTTTTGATTATTATTATTCATTGTTAAATAAAAATACATTTTTGTGCGGAAAAAAGTAGAAAAGCCGATCTAACGAACGAAATAAAATCTAATAATAAAAGAATAAACTATAAAATTAAAAAACAATTAACGCAGGTGAAATCATAAACTAAACGTAATTAACAATTACAAAAGACCCGATCGTGCTAATTTTTTCTATCGTAATAATTTTGACAGTGTTTTAAATGCAACCAAATTAATACACATTAATACATAACTGAAATAATTAATTAAAATGAAAACAATTTATGTACCATTTTATTGTTATTTTTGAAAATGCAAAATATTTTGAATTGCGAAATTATGTTTGCTATATGTAGTTATGAATTTAACAAATTATTGTTGAAATAATTTAATACAATGGCTGTGGACCAATTCGAATGTAAATCTAGGGTAAATGCAATTTTAACAGTTTATGCGGTAAATTCAAATATTGTGCTAAAAAGTAGGATAAGCAAAGACACAAAAGGTAAATGATATTTTTGTGTTTGTGAATCTAGAAAATATATTTTATAAAAAAACATTTACGCTCCCAAATATTGTTTTGAATTAAAAATGCGTTTGTGATATTTATGTAAACTATTTATAATTTTATTTTCACGTTTTCCTTTAAAAAGAAAAACTTATCGGCGTGTTTTAAACATGCATGTTAAAAACAATATAAAAATCCAATCATTTGCCATTAGAATTTCCCCTGCACACGTATCCACACATAAAACACAAAAATGAAACGCGTACAACGGATACAAAACTGTAATCACAATAATAAAAATAAAACAGAATTTCTTTTGTCGAGGATTATAGAATTGAGAGATTTATAAAAATTCGTTTGTTTACATAAACATATTTTGACATTAGTTTATGCATCTACACACCATTTTCTGTATATTCCTGTGAACCGTTTCGACCCTTTGAGTCGTATTTACTCAATTTAATTTACTATTGGATTGCTACGGTTTGAAGAGTAATTTGTACTAAAATTTTAATTTACCTAAACGATTTACTCGAGAATTGGTCCGCAGCCAATTTATGAAATATTAGGCCAAAAATAAGCGTCAGTTTTCTTATTTTCTATATGCAATAACGACTATAACAATTTTTCAAAATTTTTCAAAAATTTCAGTATTTGGACAGCAAATGAACTTATTACTCATGTGGAAGAGTAAATTATTCTGCTTATATCAAAGTTATCACAGGAAAATTATTTATTACAGAATTCGAACACGTCCAAAGAAGCGAATAAAAATCGTTTTACGGATGTGGGTGAAGCCCAAGAATCCAACCATTTTAGCTTCCTCTTATGATAACCAGTGGGTGCTGTGGTGGAGTTCAAGGTGAACCCCTAACCACAGGGGTTAGAACCCACTCTTCAATATACATAATCGTACGAGCAAAGTATGGTTGAGTATGGAAAATCATTGTTGTTGCCAAATAAACTAGTTGTGGTTTTACCACCTAAGATTTATTTTAACTTGATTTAGGAATTGGATTATTTAAGAAACACACCATTTAGAAAATCCCTTTTAATTCCTTAAAATTCACCAGGGAAATTTGTCTGTATATTTATAAACCTTGGAATATTTCATATTCCCTTTTATAAAATGATAATTTTTATTTATTTATAGGTAGGTGCCTATTGTTATGCCGAGCTTGGTACAATGATTAGAAAATCTGGAGCTGATTACGCTTATATTATGGAAACATTTGGACCGTTTTTAGCATTTATTCGCTTATGGATCGAATGTATGATTGTGCGCCCATGTTCTCAGGCAATTGTTGCATTAACATTTAGTGTTTATGTATTGAAACCTTTTTTCCCCGAATGCCAACCACCTGAAGATTCGGCGCGATTATTAGCTGTTTGCTGTATACGTAAGTATCTTGCGTCATTATTATTATTTTTAATTTTTTTTTTAAATGTTTATTACAACTGATTTACAAATCATCTAGTAATTTATCTTCTCAATTTATATTTCCATTTGGAGGATTGTAGCCCTTTGGCTAGACCTTTTTACAGTTTGATAATATATGTGTAGCCGATCCATCATACGACGTAACCCAGCATTGTTTTGTAGACTAATACGTTGCATGTTTTTTCTAGCATGTTTGCTTATTTCTTCACTGACGAAACCCATCTTCAGATCTCTATGGATGTTGTCATTTATTATATACCACGGAGCATTAACTATTCCACGTAGGACTTTCTTTTAGAATGACTGGACGTTAGTAAAATGACATTAGTTTTCTTTGTACAGCCCCACAGATAAATACCGTAAGTCCATACAGGTTTAAGAATTTGCCAGTATAGTAGCAATTTTTTAAGTAACGTTAGCTCAGAATTTCTTCCTAAGAGCCAATCCATTTTTCTGTATTTAATGTTTAACTCTTCTTTTTTCTTTTTAACATGCTCTGTCCATTTTAGTTTCGCGTCTAGAGCCATGCCAAAATAGTTTGCCGTGTTTGTATAGGGAGTTTGTTGAGAGTTCAGTTCTACTGGTATACAGTTGACCTGCTTGTTGGTAAAATTTATTAATCTTAGTTTCATGATTAATCATTTTTTTCACTTTTGTTTACTTTTACGTGAACAGGTAAAGTTTACGTGCACAGATTTTATTTCATTAAGTTTCATTATGCTTCTATGCTATCAGCGACTGCTAAGGTGGCCGTACCATCAGCAAACGGGTTATGTTAGTCTCATCTATCTTTGGCAGGTCCGAGGTATACATAACATATAAAGTTGGTCCCAGAATGCTACCTTGTGGTTGTGGTCTGACATTTACGTTATTTCTGAGTATTCGCCATCTGATTTAACACAAAGGATGTCGATTAGACATGTAAGATGTAAGATTTTAAAATGGAATACGTAAATATAAAAACATTTGAGTCTCCAGTTTTCTTGCTGAAAATCAGCAAATATGTTTACTTTAAAACTTCTTTTATTCCAAAATATGTAAACCGCGATTAAATGGCACTTGATTACTATAGTGAGTAAACTACAACTATAGAATTCTAAATATTCTCGATATTAATTGATTCTGATTTAAATGCTCACCACATTAAAATTCAGTACAAGATTGATTTGATATCGCCCTCCCTGCTTTTGATATTGCGTCGTTTTCTTTGTTCGTTGTGGCTATGGATAAAAGAAACCAGTGTCGTATGCATTTATGTGAGTATGATATAATCTCAAACAGTATAGTTGCAGGCTTTTTTCTAAAATAATAAATAACAGCAATTTTTATGTCAAAAATTATTAATCAACTAACAATTGCTAAAATTAAGTTAAGTTTAACCCTTTCAGGCACAAAACTTACAAGGAAAATATATTTGGGATATATATATATATATATATATATATACATATATATATATATATATATATATATATATATATATATATATATATATATATATATATATATATATATATATATATATATATATATATATATATATATATATATATATATATATATATATATATATATATATATATATATATATATATATATATATATATATATATATATATATATATATATATATATATATATATATATATATATATATATATATATATATATATATATATATATATATATATATATATATATATATATATATATATATATATATATATATATATATATATATATATATATATATATATATATATATATATATATATATATATATATATATATATATATATACTAATATCTCATTTACGCTAAAGGTTAAAACATGTCTTGTTGAATAATTAACCGTTTGAGTCGCAGGTGGTATTGAAAAAATACTGATATACTCACTAACGAACTCAAAACCAGTCAAGTTACGTGAAATGCTTTATACCACACCTACTACTTCTGAACTCGAGTTGAAATTCTCTTAACTTTGTTGTTGTTTTAATACATTTTGTGTGATGCCATGGTATCTCAGGATGTCATCGCACTATAAATGAGTACGAAAAGCATCGCACTATAAATGAGTACGAAAAGACCCAAGCAGCGCGATAGCGCTTTGTTTATTTTATATAGAATGAATCCCAATCGGAGCAATATCTCTGTTTGAATAATATTTTATATATTAAAAATTTTGTTATTTGTTAAAAATAGTTTAATAAGTTCGTTATTGTGCGTACTTATTTTTATTGAATATTAAAAGAAAAAAAGGTTAACGCAGCAACCTAAGAAATATTTATATAAAAAATGTATGTTTGTTTTTTTCTCATTATTATATAAAATTGTGTGCAAGAAGTTAGAACAGAAAAAAATGTTAATTAATTTAAAAGAAAATAAAAAATTAAAATTAGAATAATTTTAAATAGCAGTTTGTTTTCACAATATGAATATCATACACAATCGTTGATATTAATGCAAAACAACAAAGTTAACATTCGTAAAAATTGCGTTTTCTTTTTGTTTTCTCGACATAAAATCTAAACAGCGCGATCGCGCGCGCTACTTGGGGCCGAAACGGTTAAAGAAAAACATAAGTGCGCAAAACATATTGGTGCATTTTAAAAATTTTGTTAAATATTGTATTTAAATGTAAATATTTGATCTAGTTTGGCGTCCATCATTTTGTCTCACACCAAAATCCTATCCATTTTAAAATGTGACGTATCAAGAAAAGGGATCCCTCCTAAATCGCAGTTGGACAACTATGGCGAAGATATACTAGCAACAACGGATGTGTTGTACCATTTACGTTCGATACGATTTGTTTTGCAAATTGACTTTTGCACCGTTGAGCAAATTGAAATTTGCAGATGAGATTAGCTCAATTTGAGATAGTGTATTAAGGGATATTAAGATTGGTATGAAATAATATAATTTTTCCTATTGTTTTGGTTGCCAAAATGTATCGCCAACCATCAACTATCTTTTCTAAATGAAATTCCTCAAGCATCGGAATTTAATTCGCCTGATATCCTAAATCGTCCAATTTTTGCGCCGATTGCAGTCTTTCGTAACAAATTATTAGACTTAGCTGAAACTTTTTGGTGCAACTGTCCAAAACTAGTAACAAAGTTGACCCTCCTAGCGGGGAATAAAAATTCCTGCGTTTTATTCGAGAGCCTCAAATATTAGCAAATTTGAAAGCTTTTAATTTTTAACGAGTCTAGCGCCTATTAGAATACAACGCCTAGGCGCACTATCTTAAAACCCTCCTACATATTGAAAAAATGAAACACCATCTTGCAGTTAAAAAGGAACAATGTGATAATTCCAATTTATTTAAGTTGTTTGCAAAATATGTGTGCTTTAGAAAAATTTAACGTTTGACTTTTATTATTAGACAGTGTCAAATATAAAAAAATATTATTGGTGTTATGACACTAGCCTGAAAAAAGTGCAATACATAAAAGTAAATGGTAACTAAGACAGAACAACAAAAAACGAAAGGGACAACACTATTTTTCAAACATCATGTACATTTTGTATGTAAACAAACGTTTTGTGTATACCAATAAAAATGTTAAAAATTGATTGAGGCCGTTACCAAATGGTTTGAAATAGTTTTAGAATGAAATATTTTAGTTGAATTTACTTAAAAATATTCGTTTATTCTGTATTTAAAGGCGCTTTCACGGTTGTATTCGTTGACGACAAATTGTCTGAACAATTTTGCTACCATCTGGTCCGTAATTATTGAATTATTTGACAGTTGCAAATTATTGTTTGTTTACAATCGTATACACAATGAAATGCGAAAATTTTGTTTCGTTTGATTTCAAAATTTGTTTCATTTTTCAAATTTCAAACAAATAAAAAAAAAAATTCTTGAACGATTACTACTAGCTCTTTTTCACTGCATATTGTGCTGTCTTTTTCCCGCATTGTTCATTCAGACAAAAATACCAAGTTAATCTAACTTGATAGAGAAAACTCCGTGCAAAAAATAACGTCATTTTATTTATTTTACGTATACGTTTATTCGCCTCTTATTTATTTTACGTATACGTATTATTCACCTCGCTTCGTTTTGATATCTCAGCGGCTGAAAAAATCGGAAAAATAGCCAGTTTCATAATACTATAACCTCTGCCGAGATCCAAAACTTCTCAGCGTCCTAAGGCATACAAAAATGATATACTATAGATAGAACTAGAAGTGGACAAATAATATTATTCAACTGACGTTGTACGACGAAAATATATACATACATATCTGCTTTGCTAAAAAATGTAACGTTTAAGTTTTATTATTGAGCCAGGTTAATAATAAAACATTTAAACTTTATAAAATCTATTATAGACTAGTAGTAAAATAATTATTTTGGTATATAAGGTTTAATATGCTTGTTTTTAGCACGACAATTGATGTTTTGCAATCATACGAGTGAAAATAAAATGCAAACAACATTTTTTCCACTACAGCCACGAATCAAAAAAATCGAACAAAAAATATATTTTTGAATTTTTAACTTATAATTCGAGAGTACTGAAAATAGACCAATGTACGAAACAATCAGAATAAAACCATTACAATAAAAAACAAAATAAAAAAATATATGCTGGAAATCAATAATTCATTTTGTCCATACTGTTGCAGGGTTTTTTTTTGAACTGCAACTTTTTTTTAGAACATACAACACATGCTCTGCGAAATATTTACGTGTGTTATACTTCATATAAAGTAGTGGATTCTTCGCACGTGTGTTTCCACCATAAAGACGATTTTTAGTGTAAAATTGGAGCTACTTTGATTTCGATAAAACTATATTTAACAACAAGTTTTTCTGTTTTTAAATTGACTTTCTTATCAACAAAAACTCCACAAAGGGGTACTTTTAATGGATAAAACAGTGAGCTATTATTAGCCTATACTTACAAAAACACTCGACACTGTCGGGTTATAAACTTATCGCTATTGACGATTGTAAAAGTTGGAAAACGCAGCTAGCGGAAAAATAAGAATTATATTAGCTATCCTTCAATTACATTTCGGAATAACACATATTTTCAAATTGGCATAGCTGGATTATTTTCGTTTTTCAAGTTGGCCTAGCTCGTTCAGTTTCAAACTATTCCGCTACGTGCCACTCGCTCGTGCTATTGACAAAATAAACAGAATGCCAATTTTTAAATAATCCTGTAAACCATATTGACGACTGTTAAAGTTGGGAATGTGACATCTAGCGCATTAAAAATAAGCTCATTGAGTCTTTTTCCATGAAATTTTGGAATCGCGCGAATACCAGTAACCCGCGATTATAACAAACGTAATTTATATTTAACACTTTGTTCAATCTATTTATTTTGTGCAGTTAAAACGCACGGTATGACGCAAACTGTATTAATAATTAACATTGTGGTTTGTATGCTTTTATCAATATTATTAACTTATGCTATTGATTTTAGTGTAACTCGGCTATATAACAATACGACTAACTTTGTTACTAAATTTAAAGAAGTTTCCCCAAATCAGACTCTTCTAAAGCTGAAACGGTTTCTCCAAACCTTTATTATGAATCTGTAAACATAACACAAAAAATATTTTCGATATTCAAGATTATTGCAAAATTAAGCAACTTTTCCGTCGTTTCATCAACACTCTAGCTTGTGTACATAAATATATTTCTGCTACTACCTCGGCCAAAATCAGTACTTATTTTTTCAAAAAACAAAAGTAAAATGCATTATTTTAGTATATAGTACAAACTTTCAGAAAATATTAATATTTTTCGCTCCATAGGGCAAAAGTAGATGGGTCACTAGATTTAATTATGGGTTACTATCACTATCAATATTCATTTTCAAAATTAAGTGACACCAAAATGAAAAGCAAATACAAATAATTAACTAACTGAGATGAAATTGATTATTAGCGTTGACGAATTATGAATGAAAACTCAATAACAACATAAAAAACCTCTCGTGGATATATATATATATATATATATATATATATATATATATATATATATATATATATATATATATATATATATATATATATATATATATATATATATATATATATATATATATATATATATATATATATATATATATATATATATATATATATATATATATATAGATATATAGATATATAGATATATAGATATATATATATATATATATATATATATATATATATATATATATATATATATATATATATATATATATATATATATATATATATATATATATATATATATATATATATATATATATATATATATATATATATATATATATATATATATATATATATATATATATATATATATATATATATATATATGTAGGAAAAAATGAATTTACTAAAACCTGACAAAAAATTGTATGTTAGTTAAAATTGAACTCATAAAAAATAGTGCATGTAACTCGGAAGTAAACATCGATTATTGATCGAGTGAAGAAGTTACCACCCGAGGCCGAAGGCCAATAATCTTCTATTTTACTCCCTTGATGCATAATCTACTATTTAATCACGAGTTGTATTAAATAGTAGATTAAAATTACAAAATGAAAACAAAATAACTCATTATCACTACACAAATATGACCTTTCTTATACTCGTATATAAATATTTTTTCAAAATAATATTGATAATCTAAAATTGTATTACTCGTACATTATATACTCGCACACTTATTTATAACAGGCGTCCCATATATAAATATACACCCCTATTGTGATTGTCGTGTCGATGTCGATTTTCCGACGACTTTTCCGATGTCGATATCAACCGACGTTTGTCGTAAAAATACCATTTTTTGTCGATGACATTTTTGTTCCCGACCCATAAATTTGTGAGCCGTAATCAATAAAAAAAACTATAGAAACACGTTAGGAAAATTATTTTTTTATAAAATCATTTATTAAAATCAACAAGTAATTAATAAAGACATACTAATTTTATTTAAATTAATTGTAATTCAACAATAAATTTGTATACGTTTCTATAACCAGAAGCAATTCTAAATTTATTGTAAGTTTTAAGATAGAAATTCATACTGATACACTTTTCTTGGTAGGTAAATAAATTCTTATACACGTGTTACTTAAGTTTTTTGTTTCCTATTTATAAAACCTTTAATTTCAATTTGAGCGAAATATCCATCCTAATAGTAAATAAAATTCAATTTAGTTTATCTGACATACAAACTGACAGCTTCTTCACAAAACGTAACAACAAAACTAAGTTACGGTTGCTAAGGTAACCGAAAAATTCACAATAACTTAGATCTTTTCAATTGCAACGTGGCAACAGCGTTGCAATTGAAAAGATCTAAGTTATTGTGAATTTTTCAGTCGTTTCGTGATAGTTACGCAATACAAAATAAAAATTGACACGACAAGGAAAAGTCGTGTCGTTTGTCGATCGGTGCGACAACCACAATAAGGGTGATAAATACATATTTCAATAAGAGTCTTGACCCTAAATAAAAACCAAAAAGCCTTAAAGTTTATATCAATATTTTCGAGCAATTATTATTCATCTCACGGTTCGAAACAAAGTGTATCGATATAAGTTTGTGACCAATTTTACCTCCAATGCCTCCGGGTCATAATAACGGTACAGTAAGGATGCAAAATAATGTGCACTATAATTTATGTATAAGGCTGGTTCGCACCCCAAACCATGGCTTTAATGACACAAGTTGCAGAAATGTGGTATCGTTTATTAATCATTTCAAGTTGTTTGCGTATAATGGGATCTAAATAGCTTAATAACATTCATCCATCCAGGTGCTCATATCTTATTTTCAAAATCAGTAAAGTTTTCTGGACTGTTGCAAAAGGTGCAAGGCAAATTTATAAGCACATACCTATTCAAGCAAACATAGATTTTTGTAAATCATTTTCACTGCTGTGAATTATTTCTGCGCAACGATACACGGCCTAGGCCGACTGTGTCGTAATGTTCGCCTTGTCTGATACTCATTTGTTACTTTAATAACACAGAAAGTAAACAGGTTTTTATTTTCGGCTTCAATTCAACGGAACAAATAACTGGGTTTCTACTAAAATTTGATAAACAACTACAGAAGAACTGATAAAAATGAAACTTGAGATGAATCTCCATGAATAGGGTGGCCTAGTTGAAATTTGGGCGGAAATAGGCAAACCAAAGTGCAGACTTCCATAGGATCTCGAGTTTGTTGTTGATTTACCATTCGCTACATCATCGAAATCAAAAACGTACTTTATAAAAAATCACTGTTTGTGGGTTTGTTGATGCAGTGTCTACAGCCCAGACGGTTTGTTTGATTGGAATGAAACTTCATATATAAGCTTTTTTCATCGAGGTCAGGTTCCCAAGACATTGGAAGTTTGGTTTCGAAATAGTGAAAGATTAAATTTTTTATATGTAAAAATTCGGTCATCTCATCAGACTGCAGTGACCAAACTACAAAAATATTGAAAATACTTTGAATTTTCATACAAAATATAATCGCAACGTCTTAGCGAATTATTTTGCTTCACTACGCAATTTTCAACCGTTTTAACCCCCCCCCCCCTCTCCCCACCCCCTCGATTGTTATTAAATTTGACACATACATGCGAATTCTGTATGAAATTTTGACTTATTCTGGGTGATAGCCAGATTTTTTAATTTAAAAATTTCAATGTGTCATTAGTTCGAATCCAAACTTCCTTAGTCTTGCCAACCTCATCTCGATGTAAAAAACAATAGCTGGCTATCACCAAGAAATACCAAAAACAAGCTTTTATAATTAATTGAGAGAGCCCGGAGATTTTTGGTCGTAATCGGTTCACCGAAAGTGGGAAAACGATTTTTGTGAAAAATTGTAATTTCCGCTTAAATTTTGGAAAACTGATCTAGAACGATATTATTGCAAAATTAAATTAGAAATGTTTAATTTAAAATCGTTTTTCTTGTCAATGATAAACTTTTCAAATTATTTACATACAACAGAAAAGCCGTATGGAAGCAGTCACTTCATCGAGGACAAACATCGATTTTTACAAAAAAATGTTTTTCTGTACAGTAATGAATATTTTTGACATCGAGTTTTTTGACTTAAATGTTTAAACGTCAGTGTCATAAATCGGGAGATCTTATAGTGATTTTTGGCCGAAATCAGTCCACCGTGACAGCTTCTATGGAGCTTTTTCGTTTATTGGAAATATTGTGAAATAAGCATTTACGAGAAACACCAAAAGACTAAAATTTGGTTTTTGATAATGTTTTTTTGATAAAATCTTACATTCACCAAAACTCATTCCCTTTACACTTTAGAAGGATTGATTGATCTAAATGAAACTTCATGCCAAAGTTTTCTCAAAAAATTCGAAAATCTTAGTGAATTTGGCTGAAATCAATGTACCAGAAGTGGCAGCTTCAATAGGAGTTTCTTTGAGTTTTGTGAATATGAATATTCTAATCAAATTAAAGATTAAATTTACTCTAAGAGGTATCCTTGTTGATTTTCTGAAGCTAAATTGATCTTTCTTATTTAAGAAAATTTCACAACAAAAATCTGCTTATTTATTTCTTGCTGTAGAAATAAAGTTTCTTCTATTCGTGATTTAGGTATAATCGTTGTAAAAAAGTCGGATGTTGGCCATAGCATATACGAGTACACCCTCCTTTTATTTGAAAGAAAACTTATAACATTTGACTCAATTATACATGTTACAAGGTTTTCGAGGGATTTTCAAGATCCTTATTCTATTAAAATTTTATATATCT
Source organism: Nephrotoma flavescens (assembly GCA_932526605.1). Taxonomy (NCBI): domain Eukaryota; kingdom Metazoa; phylum Arthropoda; class Insecta; order Diptera; family Tipulidae; genus Nephrotoma; species Nephrotoma flavescens. The sequence goes on from OW052220.1 coordinate 46,036, forward strand.
CGTTTGTGCGTTCGTTGTTGGAATATGGTGCAGCAATTTGGAATCCGTGTTATGGTAACTGTTCAGACCGAATAGAAAGGGTTCAAAAGAGCTTTTCAAGGTTTTCTCTGCGAATGTTGTCCAGAGATGGGAACCTACCCGCTTTTATACTCCCACCGTATCGAGGTAGATGTCAATTAATAAATATTGAGCCGCTCATTATCCACAGAATCGAAATTGGCGCGTTATTGGTTAGAGACTTGTTGGTGTTTAAAATTGACTGTCCTGAGATTTTGATGTTGTACGATATATATACTCCGTTACGGACCCTTCGCGCTAGAGATTTCCAAATTAAGCTGCCTTATATTAGGCATAATTACGGTAAATATGAACCTGTTTGTCAATCTACTGTTTCTTTTAATTGAGTTCGATCTGCTTTCGGCTTTAATCTATCCAGGCATGCATTTAAGAATTTAATGTCTAATGTTCTTTTAAGTTAAAGGTAATTTTTCATGTTTGTTTAATTTTACTTTTTTTTTATTTGTAATTAAACTCCTAGTATATATTAATGTATTATTAAAGTTGTAACCAGATTTTATATAAGTATAAAGTTGGTAATAAATAAATAAATACACAGCCTCTGTATGAGATGTTACGATGCTAGCTAGCCCAGGGATTTCACAATTTCATTATAGAAGAGGCACATCCCACGAGTCAGCCGTTCTTTAGTTCTGTTTCACACATGAATAAATACAAACTCATTTATATGTAGATATAGATGGTCGGAAACAATCGATGTGGGCAGAACTATTTTACCGTAACCCGTACAGAAAAGTATAGGCATCAAATTTCGAAATCCGACGAATTATCACAATAATATTTCCATAAAATCACGATAACGGAGTGCTTATGACTCACAACTCTCTCTCTCTTTCTCTCTCTCTCTCTCTGGCACTATATCCCAACAAGGGATTTGGCCGCCTCAAATGAGGTTCCATAATCATATTTTCATTTCGGATAATGAGTGATTAATTCATTGATCCCTAAAACCAGCCGTGAATTTGTTTCCTTGTCACCACCGGGAATCGAACCCGGGACGTCCGGTCGCTGGAGCAAGCATGCTGACCACTTTGCCACCGGGGCAGCTTATGACTCACAACGCATCCCCAATAGAATTCCTTACGACTTCTTCCTTACAGAAAAGTATGAAAAAAAACTTAAAAAAAAAAATTTTTTTCCATATTTTTCTGTAAGGAAAAGGTTAGGTTAGGTTTCAGTGGTTGACACTTAAACCAATTTTGACCCATTGTGATACCACGCATTCACGCCACATCATTTACCCATTCACCTACCCACAGTATACCACCTGCACATTGCAAGGTCCATGTCAACCTGTACATTGACGTGGACCGTGGGTCGGCGCTGAATTCTGCACTCCATCAGAGGGTCTTAGTTGTGTTTATTAACATCACCAATTGTAATCGATGATGAAAATTCGATTTGCATCTAGCCTCTGATGGGATTCGAACCCAGTACCTTCCGGTCCAAGTGCCGAAGCTTTAACCACTGCACCACTTGTCCGGTTCTGTAAAGAAAAAGTCATAAGGAATTCTATTGGGGATGCGTTGTCACTCTAAGTGTATCCAAACCACTTACCTCAGAGAAAATTGCAAGGAAATTGATGCAGCCCTTCTTTAGTTCTACGAAGTCATACATCCACACAAACAATTGCAAGTAAAGATAAGGATTGTAATTAAACAAGTCTTATATCACAATCCAAAACATGCCAAATTGAAATAATTTGGAATTATTTTGAAAATGTCAACAATTATATAAGAATAAGAGCACATTACATAGAATATTAAGTAAAATAAATTGAGCGTGTCATGTCTGCGCAATTTGTTTAAATTTATTGGGTTTCCAGGATTTGTTAAGAAACTGTAATAAAAATTCCTAACAAAAGCTAATATTAATATTTATTACAACATAGGGACAGAGTTCGCCAAACAAAGTGGTGCCATTTTCATGAAATTTTTGTTGATCAGTGGTCTAGTAACAACTGTTGTAAACTTGAAAATATTGTAAACTTGAAGCGCAATAAATAAAAACTAAATTTATTATTTTAATTGCTTATTACGCTCACTAATAAATTATTATTAAATACTTTTTTGTACAATTTCAGTGGTTTTGACCTTCATAAATTGCTGGGATGTAAAGTGGGCTACAAATGTTCAGGATATATTCACTTATGCTAAATTATTAGCTCTTTTCATTATTATTGCATCAGGTGCCTATATGTTATTCAATGGTAAGTTATATTAACAAAATGTTTTATTCATTCCTTGAAATTTTTCATTTTATTGTACAATACACACGCTGGAAATCAAAAATTAAAAAATTATAGTTATATCCAGGTTCTTCACCTTTCATGTCAAGTAGTTTCTTGCTTACGAAGTACTACGTATTAAAAAAATCATCAGCGAGTCTTACATAGGTTGAGGATTTAGAATTGGTTCGAAGAGTTTACTTCTTAAATAAATTTTTCGAAACAATTCTAAAAATTAACATTTATTACACGAGTTTTGTTAAGTTTTTTTTATAACTATTTATGGACCACATCAATGCGACCACAACTTCGATACTGTATATACCACCGAAGTTCGAAATAATAGCTTTCCAAGTCGTACCAAAATCGACCAACCGGAAGTGGCAGCTTTGAAAGACGTTGGTTTTTGCGGAAATTTAATATCGATGTTTTCTTTTCTCCGTAGCTGTAGAGACTAATCCTTGAGATATACTCGACGTGACGGGGACGATTCTAAATGTCAAAAACGTTATTCTCCATAGCCTAATGAAGACTCGTTAATCACGTCGAATATAATTGCTGTAGTTTGAAATCATATATTTTCACTTTTGAGTCACGTCGGCCGCGTCGAGTATATCTCAAGGGTAATAAACGACTCAATGTCATAAATAGGAACGTCGATGTTAAAGCATTGTTGTATTGAATTTTCTCTTTTGAGCTTCGAAATGGAGATTAAATGCTAAGTATATCATGGAATCATATTTGTCTTTTACTCACCAAAACAATCAAATGTGTTGTATTCGTGATTTTCACACATTCTTGTCAAAAGAAAGTCAGGTTTTTTCCACAGCATACCTTCCACTTTTTTAAATAACACAAATTTTGCATATTACTTTCAGATTTTTTTTAATTTTAGTTGAATTTTTTGGGTATTCATAGTTAAAAAGTTTTGCACCATATTCATTCAATTCAATTCTTTCGTAATTACTAACACTTCAAGCTTTCACACCAAACATATATTCTTTTCAAATGTCGAATTTTTCTAGGCTTTTGAGGTTATAGGTTCAAAAATCAGCCCCTTACTTACGACTACTTTAGTGAAATTGGTTCCACTCTAATTCAAGGTAAAGGTCTTTCAAGGTAAATGAGTTTTATAACGCCTAACGCAATGATTTAAACAAAATTAACTGTTTAAATCTGTATGTACCATTCTTTTATTTAAATTGTGTTATTTTTGTATTGTTTTGTTATGCGTCAATACCTCTTAGAGTTAAAATTGTATCGCGTTGATTAGAAAATTGTTTCGTTATGTATAGCTATTTTGTAGAAGTTACATCCATTCATTCCATTTTATTCGGGGTTTTAAATTAAATAATTTAAGTTGATCAAATCGTATATTATGGTGACCTTTGTTTGACCTTTTTTTAATTTCAAAATTGCTTTTGTTATGTACGTTCTATTGTTAAGATACTTAGCATTTCTAGTCTTTTAAAATATGTACGCCTTTTCTCGAGTTGGAGTTTAAACAAACTAGATTGCTTGGTCTCAACAAAAAACATTTCTTAAAATCATTTATTGTGAACATGCATTAACAACAATAAATGCAAAATCTGAAAGGAATCAGTATAAATCGTATATGCATTAACAACAATAAATTCCCATTCCCATAGAGCCAAATATAAATCGTTTTTTGTATAACGTTTAGAATACTTCCACGAGAATGAACGCAAAAAGAGTTTTACAATCATTTGAGTACGAAGAGAGTTTTAGGTACGATATTTAAAAAGATCTCCATTTAGTGGACCTACGATACAGGACGGCTATCCGAATTAAGAAAAGTTGAATTAAGAAAAGTGTCTTCTTTGAATTTAAATATGTGTGTCTAATTTATTATGAAATGATTTAAGAAAAGTTGATAGAAATGAAATAATAAAAGTTGATTTAATATGTGCACTTCTTAATTCATTTTCAAAATATTTTAAGAAAAGTAAAAAAACTGAAATAAAATATGTTTATTTTTAAATTATTTAGGAAATGATTTTAGAAAAGTATTCAAAAAATATGTAATTAAATTTTTCCCGGAAAATTTTGAAATTTTTTAAATTTTTGTTTTACTTAGTTTAAAATTATAAACAAGTCATTTTGAAAATGAAATAAAATGTGTATTTAAAATCGAAATAAAACGTAAAAATGTACTACAGTAAAAACCCGATTATCCGGCATACAATTAACCGGGACACTCAGTTAACCGGAATTTTAATTTTTAGGAAGTTTTGTTTTGCTTTTTTCTCTTTCTTTCCTCTTTCATATTCATTTTTTAAAATTCATTTTGAAATTTGCAATTTTTTTTTGCACATTTTCATTAATGAAAGGATAAGTTGAAAATTTTTAATGGCTTTAATTTTCAAGTTTCAGTAAAAGCCCGATTATCCGGCATCCAATTATCTGGAACACTCAGTTAACTGGAATTTTAATTTTGAGGAAGTTTTTTTTTCCTTTTTCTCTTTCATATGCATTTTTAAATTCATTTTCAAATTTGCAATTGTTTTTTGCACATTTTCATTACTGAAAGCATTAGTTGAAAATTTTAAATTTAATTTTCATATTACAGTAAAAGCCCGATTATCCGGCATCCAATTAACCGGAACACTCAGTTAACCGGAATTTTAAGTTTTAGAATTTTTTTTGATTTTTTCTCTTTCTTTTCTCTTTCATATTCATTTTTAAATTCATTTTGAAATTTGCAATTGCTTTTTGTACATTGCAAAATTATAAATAAGTCATTTTGAAAATGAAATAAAATGTGTATTTAAAATCGAAATAAAACGTAAAATTGTACTACAGTAAAAATTCGATTATCCTTTTTACGCTATTTGCCGTAGGCACTTGGCGAAACACACTTAATAAACACATTTTTATTAATCACTTGTTTTTGTTTCGCAGAATATTTTTCAAAAAGTTTAAAAAATCACTCGATCGATTTCGACTTGTTAGGTCATCATCAGCAGTAGATACTCCTGATGATGACCTAACAAGTCGAAATCGATCGAGTGATTTTTTAAACTTTTTGAAAAATATTCTGCGAAACAAAAACAAGTGATTAATAAAAATGTGTTTATTAAGTATTCGATTATCCGGCATACAATTAGCCGGAACCCTCAGTTAACCGAAATTTAATTTTGAGGAAGATTTTTTATTTGCTTTTTCTTTTCTTTTCTTTTCCATATTCATTTTTTAATTCGTTTTGAAACTAGCAATTGTTTTTTGCACATTTTCATTACTGAAAGCATTAGTTGAAAATTTTGCATGAGTTTAATTTTCATATTACAGTAAAAGTCCGATTATCCGGCATCCACTTAACCGGAACACTCAGTTAACTGGAATTTTAATATTGAGGAAGTTTTTTGCTTTTTTCCTCTTTCATATGCATTTTTTAATTTGCAATTGTTTTTTTCATATTTTCAGTAACGAAAGCATTAGTTAAACATTTTAAATGGTTTTTATTTTCATATTACAGTAAAAGCACGATTAACCGGAACACTCAGTTAACCGGATTTTAAATTTTTAAGATTTTCTTTTTGCTTTTTTCTATTTCACAAGGGAGATTCACAGAAAATATACTTCCCATTACTTTTTTTTGTTTTATGCATTATTCTATTTGAATTGAATGTGTAAAGTCGTATTACAGTTAGGCTAGTGAAATATTGAATATATTATTAAATTTTCGGTACTCGTATGGGTGTACTCATATACCGGTATATGAGTACACCCATACGAGTACCTATGTATTTATTATATGCAATTCATTGAACTGATGTAAATATAAAAAATGTTTTCTGGTACATAATTTGAAAATAAATAAACGAGAATCCTAAAAAAGAATGAAATCAAGCGAAATTCTTGTAAAATTTCTAGTTTTAATGAAACATTCAATTATCCAGAATGCCCTCATCCCCAAGCATTCCGGATGATGGAGCTTTTAGTAAAGTATATTTTCTATGAATTTCCAAATAATAAAAAAAAAATCCCTTGTGAAATAGAATTTTCCTTGCAAAAAAAAAAAAGTTTAAAAATTAAAATTCCGATTAACTGAGTGTTCCGGTTAATTGGATGTCAGATAATCCGGATTTAACTGTAATATGAAAATTAAAACTATTCAAAATTTATAACTAAATGTGTGTGTCAATTGGTTTAAATGTTTAAATGGGTTTCGTTTTATCTGTTTCAATTGGTTAAAATTTTGACAATAACATGGTTGCTTATTTTATGTGTAATTATGAACGTATATAGCAAATTTAAAAATGAAAATATGTACGTAAAATAAATACTATATAAATGTATATTAGTTAATTATGGTGAGTTTACGTCTAAATCATTACGATTTCTCTCAAAATTTGTACAAATGACAAATTTCGGTTTACAAACAAATATTTTTGTCAGTCAAATGTTTTCCACATACAGATAAAAAGTTAGACATTTGAAACAGATAAAAAGTTTGACATTTTTATTCACCTCAATTTTTAACTTTTTATGCGGCATTAAACCAATTGAAACACACTCTAATACTTTCATTAATGAAAATGTGCAAAAACAATTGCAAATTTGGAAATGAATTAAGAATGCATATGAAAAACAAAAGAAAGAGAGAAAAGCAAAAAAATCCCTAAAAATTAAAACTCCGGTTAACTGAGTGTTCCAATTAATTGTATGCCGGATAATCGGGCTTTTACTGTAATATGAAAATTAAAGCCATTCAAAATTTTTAACTAATCCTTTCATTATCAAAATGTGCAAAAACGCAAATTTTTAAATGAATTAAAAAATGTATAGTTTAATTCACAATTAATACACAAATGAAATTTATGAAATGCATGTTTTCTATCTTTCTCTACAATACAACAAAAAAACTGATGTAAATTTTACATTTATAATGTGAAATAAAATACACCCAACCTTTTTTTTACACGGTGATACGTGCCAACTGTGTAAAAAACCCAATCTAAAATACCACATTTTTAATTATCTTTTCGTAATTCAACTTTTCTTAATTTAGGGAGCCTGAAGAAGCAATTTTTATTAATGAAAATAAATAAAACAAAAATAAATATTGAAAATTAAAAAAATAAAAATTTTCCGAATAATCAAAAAATGTTCCGGAAAAATTTAGCTTTTTCCTCCTAATAACATATAATATAGGAGTATATTATGTATATAATATATATTCCTTACCGGATTTTATCGATGTGTACGTAAAGTAAGCTTTAGCGTAATAATCTTCCATTCATTTTGAAAATGAATTAAGAAAAGTGGACAAAACAAGAAAAAAATAAATGTATTTTAAATCAATTTGAAAATGAATTAAGATAAACTTTCTAAAAAATTAAATACGATGTGCATTTTTTAATTTATTTTGAATTGAGTTTATTTTTGTTGTAATTACTTTTTTAAATTCAGGAAATTTGTTTAAAATACTAATTAAAATAAGTGGAAAGTTTTCATACAAATACCACTTTTTTTTAATTCTCTTTTCTTAATTCAAATTTCCTTAATTCGGGTACCCATACAAGACGTGTGCTCTACATTTTCTGTATGTAAACAATTTAATTAAATTACTTAATTTACTTTCTACACTATTTGCCGTAAGCACTTGGTGAAATACACTTACATTTAATAAACACATTTTATTAAACACTTGCTTTTTGTTTCGCAAATATTAGATTTTTGAATATTTTAATTAAAAAATTTGTTCAAAAAGTTTAAAACATCACTCGATCGCTTTCGACTTGTTAAGTCATCACCAAGAGTATCTACTGATTTGTAAAAGTAAAAATGTTGTTATGTAAGTAGAAAAAAGCAAAAAATAAATAAAAGAATATGGGACAAAAAATAGGCAATAAAAATTAATCTATTGATCGTTCCATCCAACTGTCAGTCATAAGAAAATATTAATAAAGCATGTAATCGCCTGCTTTATTAATATTTCCTTATGAATAACAGTAGGCTGAGTAGTAAAATTCAAGGTAACATTGAAGTACATTTAATTAGCCGACGTATTAGTCAAATTATTACTAACGTGAGAATAGAAAAGGGCGGGGTTTGTAATTGGTGGGAAACGGATTTCTCTCTGTTCGTTAATTATATTTTCAATAAGAAATATTGATTTTCAAAATTCGTAAGATTATAAGGTATCTAGGCAGACGTTTACCTTTGAGTTGTATATGTAATATGTGTATCTAAATTGTTCAAACTAGCTGTATGATTTAAACTTTTTGAACAAATTTTTTAATTAAAATATTCAAAAATCTGATTTTTACGAAATAAAATACAAGTGTTAAGTAAAATGTGTTTATTAAGTGTTACTTATTTTATTTTCGATTGACGTTTCCGAAGTAAAGAGAAGACCAAATAAATAATTTATATTATAATGCAGATCAATTCTGAACCCGCTCCCCTACTAAGACACACTTGTTTATTTTTGAATAAAGTACCTGGGGTTTAACCACTTTCGTTTAATGTGTGAATTTGGTTTATTTATAAAATAACTGTAAGGACTAGTTTCGAGCATTTGTTGCTCTTCCTCAGGTTGCGAATTTAAAACGAATTGTCACAATAAGCGGAAGTGGTTAAAACTCGTAAGTGGTTAAGTTCGTATATAAAATCGAAAAGATGTCATGTGTTTAATGCTTATCTAAGAAGTTTTTATTTGAAAGTTTAAAAACTTTAATATTTTCCACTGATTTGCTATACTATATTGTCCCGACTGTTTAATATTTGCTGATGGAATGACATTAGATGTTTGTATTTCAACAAAAATATATGGGAAATTTAATAGTATCGATTTAAATTATGTTTTATTCGTACTAATATATGTATATAAATTCGGCCAATATAACTTACTACAGTGTGACGTTTGAAATTGTTTTAATTATTATTATTATTGTAATTATTACTTTTCTCATTTATCTGTTTAACAGTTATTATAAAATTCATGAATATTGTGATGTGATAAATTGGTATTGTGTTGATTAATTTATTTAAATTTGTTATCGTTTAGCTCAGACCAGTAACAACGTTCAAATCTTGAAATCCATTTGCACAAACTAAATTATTTGGTAGTTGTTTGTTTTTTGATGAATTATTTTATCAAAGTTTTTATCTCGAAATCCTAAACTATTTGTTGATCGATTTACATAAATAAATCCTTGTATTAAACTCACCATGGATTGTAATATGAGCGGATAAAGTACCTCACGCTCGCATTTCATTTTATATTTAAATATAAATATTGCGTAGCGCATTCTAATTGCGATTTATTCAAAATATCTTACTCGTAGTTAATCTAAAAACCTTTGGTTTCCCTCCTAAAATTTTACTTTGGGTATGAAATTTCATCTGGTGGAACGTAGGTATGAAATCTTTTTCAGATCGGCTACCCTCAACTTCCCCGTTTACGACGTCTACTTGAGTGCTTCAGGGCAGTTGAAGTGACAAATGAATCAACATAGAAACAGGTTTTAATGGAAAATAAAAATTGCAAATATGTTTCGTAATTTAGAAAAAGCTGTTCTTCGGATCTGTAATCACTGCAAGCCGCCATTTCATTTCTTAACACTTCGAATAATCTCTCCATACCGCTACCATATAAATGTTATGCTTAGTTTCTTTCATTATTAATGATTCATTTGTCACTGCCTGAAATTAATTTTCAAAGTATTAATCATCTGTATTCACCTATTCAGATTACAATCTGTAGTATCACAAAATTCATAATTTGGAAGCCGAAGGAAATTACCGCTTTCATTATTGCCCCAGAAATGGAAAATTCTAAATGTGAAAAGCAGTTTTCAGCTTAGAAACTGAAAAAAAAAATTTAAAATGTCTGCAGAACACTAAATAGAGTAATGGCATTTGACAATTAAAGAGAGACAGATGCCATCACATTTAAAAAGCTTTTTCCTAATTTTGTTGAAAAAATAAGCGAGCCTTTATCAAATAAATATAATAAAGCTATTATGTTTGTGCTCAACTACTGAATAAGTTGCGTGTGCATTTAAAACAATGCGAGATAAAAACAAAAAGTAATATGAGCCAGTGAAAAATTGATTATAAAATCAATATAGTAGCCTTGTAATATTATCGAATCTCCATCTTATAGGAATCCATTTATGCTGGATAACCATTTATTTCACATTTGGTTAAAAGAAAGTACAGAAATGTTTCCGATCCTGTTTTATTTTTTCATACTGCTGATGCAATTGCATTCATATTTTTGAAACTACAACAAAAAATAAATTTGCTCATATTTAAAATTCAATAATAATATCAATTCGCACTATTGATTAATGGCTATTTCATTAATATCAAATTAATATCAATTAAATAAATTACCTCCTTTTCTTTAAAACAAGATCTATTTAAAGTGGTTGTTTTCCCGCCTAAAAATAAAAAATGTTAGTTTCATTTACATGTTGTTGTTTTCGATGTTGTTTTGGGCTTATCGTGATACAATAACAAAAACGTGTAACTTACGATTTTTTAAATTAGGCTATTAAAAACTTAATTATTTAATGAAATCAATTAGACCAAACATGCATCACTTGCATTTAAAGAACATTTTTAATAGAAATAATCTAAAAATTATTTTCTGGCAAAATTAATATCGTTACATCGACAAGTTAAAAATTACTGCACACGACAATATTTTGGATTCGATGTTGTTTTAGAAAAAAATGGTATGAAACTTGGTTTTATTTTCCGTGCTAGCTGTACTTTTTCGTATGGAACTGAAGCGTTTCTTTACAAAATATCGTGAAGTAGAACATCAATAAAAATATAAATCTGAAAACAACTTTGGAAACACCAACGAATACAATCCATGTAAATAAATGTCTTAGGTTTCATTTTTATATAGCTTCAGCTTCATTTTTCTATAGCTTCAGCGAAAATGTCGCCACTTTATACATTTATTACATTTTATTGTATTTGTTTGTATTTCTAATTAAACATTTGATTGTAGAAAATGTAGTTTTACTTTATTTTATGTAATAAAATAAAGTATAGTAAACAAGAATAATTTTGACCTCGAGATTTTTGCAGATTTACCTTTATATCGCCGAAGTCAGAAAACGTAATTTTTAAAAAACCTCTATAGTGTGCGTATGTGTTGTCGTGCCCACTAAATATCTGTTGGTTTTCTACAGCCCAGACGGACTGATCCGCCCAGACTGATCGGAATGAAACTTTATACTTTAGCCTTTCTCATAAATTAAGATCCCAATGATTTTTGGCAAAAATCGCTCCGCCGGAAATGGCAGCCTCCACAAGAATTTTTTCGTTTTTTGCAAATATTTAGAAAAGTACACCATTTAAAAGACAAATGATTATAATCTAAAAGATTCTTGATTAAATTTGCAACAATATCACTTCAAATCCTTTTCTCAAAATTTATGTGGAAATGAAATGACAAACAACCGTTTTTGAAAAAAAAAAAATCGGCCCTGTACTGCCCAGAATGATTGATTTATTGACTTGAAACTTCATACTTAAGCTTCTCTCATAAATTGGAGATCCCAAGAATTTTTGGTTAAAATCTGTCTACTAGAAGTGGCAGCTTCCACAAGAGCTTTTTCTTTTTTGCAAATATTTTAAAACGTATAAAATGTAGGGGGAAACGGTTTCAAACCAAAAGACTCTAAATTAAATATGCAATTACACCGACCGGTCCAGATTATTTTTCTAAAACTTAAGTGAAAATGAGGATTTTTCACACAAAATCGTTTTTCAACGAAAAGTCGGCCCCTTGACAGACTGCCCAGATGAGCCGATTGATCGGGATGAAACGTCACTTATGCTTTTTCCATAAATTGGAAGATCCAAGTGGTTTTGGCCTAAATCACTCCAACGGAGGTGTCAGCTTTAATAGGAGCTTTTACGTTTTTTACTTTTAGAGAAGTACATTTATGAGAAAAACGACTATGAACTAAAAGATTGCGGCCCGGATCAGTTTTCCAAAATTTAAGCGGAAATGACGATTGTTAACAAAAAAAAATGTTCTCACGAAAAATTCGGCCCCTGTACAGTCCAATCCTAACAGATTGATTGATCGGGATGAACGTCCATAATCTTTTTCCATAAATTGATTTTTGACTTTTTTCGATTTTTACAAATCTTTTGAAAAATATATAGCACTTACGAAAAAAATATTTCAGAAGAACGACATCAGTGTAGCGGAAGTGGAAGCTTCAGTGGAAGCTTTTTCAATTTTTGCTATGATATTAAAAGGGATAGCATTTACAAAAAATGACAGGGAAAATGTTTTTGAGTATGCGTACAAAAGTTTTACCAAAAGACCGGTTAATTTAATTTTTCCCTTTAGAAATCAAGTGTGGTGTATTCGAGATATATGTATACTTTTTCGGTAAAACAAAGACGGGCGTTGGCCACAACATATTCTCCCCTCCATTTTTAACATGTTAATAGTGAATTAATTTATTTAATATAATTTATGAGCTCAAGATTGAATATGCCGGTCAAGTACCCTTAATATGATGTTCACCAGAGGGGTGGACAACAATAATCTGGATCATTTAAAACTTATTGATTTACAACCCCTAAGACCAAGGTCAAGCAGTTCTAAATGCTATCATAATATCATTTTTGCCCTTCAAACACATTCGCAAAGTATTGATTATACTGTTCTTTGCGACAAGATAAATCTAAACGTAAACTCCCGTGCCATGAGCACGAGGCCTACCTTTTGAATTGCCCATTATAGAACCGATAATGGTGAAATTGAGCCTGTTACTAGAATTTTGTGCGAAAGTAACAAACACCTTTTTTAATATATTTGATTACAATAGCCATGTTTGTTTATTCGAGCACTATCCGGAGCCGAATGAAAAATGTCTACTGAAACTGCAGCTGTTATTCACTAGTGTCGCTATACCATACAAATAAAAAATAAATGCATCCATAAAACAAACATTTATCACTTGAAATGGGTCCCGGTCGAAATTGAGTATTTTAAAATGATATTTTTAAAAACGACATTTCTCAAAACTGCAAATTTCAAAACTGCATAAGGTACAAAATTGCATTTTTCAAAACTGCATATTTCAAAACGGCGTAAGGTACAAAACGGCATAATGCTATAGACACATTAGTGGTTTGCAGTTCTTGAAGCAAACTATTTCCGATCTGAAACCGTCAATTCATCGCAAAACGAGCAATTTGGAAGCGGTTATACCCAGTAAAACCTTTTGAAAGAGCTTAAAGGGACGAAATTCTTAATTACAAAATATAAAATCAATTGAACCCGCGATTAAAACGTGTTTTGGTTATGTACAAATTACAATTTACTAATTTTTAATAATAAAACTCAGTATTAAAAACTGTCCAATCAGGAAACATATAGAAAATGTAGTATTACTGTACATTATCTCGGACGGTTCAAGAATCTTAAAAGAATTAGAAATGCTAACACTTTTAAATGTATTATTATTATTACTATTATTAGTAAGTACAATTGCAACAGCATTGATTGACATTTTTATATAATTGGAATGTAGTACGGCTTCAAAAATCCTCTGAAACCAAAAACCCGATTTCAGAAAATAAAATAGCCTAACCCGGAACTACAATGAATAATAGCAATAATAATGCACATCTGACAAACCTCGACAACTCCAAACTGCTAAGCAAATTTTTTTTTTTTTTTATTTTATTTCATTACCAGCTTAATCATTATAAATAAAATACATTGTGTGTAAAACATTATTAAAACTAACAAGATTAAGAAGGTAAGATAAGAGAACCATTGGATCAAATAGATCACGTGACTTGTCCCCTGATTCTAAGCCACAAAAAAATATTTGAATTCTATTTACAAAATTAAAATCAATTTAAAGTCAAATTATTTTACAGTAAAATTGAGAGAAACAAAAATTATATAATAAAATTATAACTACATCTTAATTACTACACATGAATATATTAAAACCTCTTAAACTACACCATTTAATTTTAACATATATAATTTTAAAACCAATAAAAACAAAAACAATAATATTTTAAACCAATAGTTGAAAAAGATGGTCAATATTTTTAGTTTGATGAAGCCATTCTTTAAGGTATATTGAAAAACTAGAGAAGTTGCCGCACTTACGAATATCCAACGGTAAATTGTTAAAAATGATTGGTGCAACGATATTAATAAAGTTTCTCCGTAGATCTAATCTAAACTTAGGAATATGTTTCAAGAAAGTATGATTTGATCTGAGATTATACCCTGCATGAGTCACAAAATTATTCCCACTTTTAACATAGAATATTCTAAGTACCTTGAAGAGAATTAAAATATAATAATTTATTACTCAGAAGCTGAATAATCGGATAAAGAAATATTACTAAAATTAGTTAATTTCTGAAATCAAAATACGGCCAAGTAGAAGGCAGACAAAATACAGGGCTTGCTCATATGCAGGCCCAAATACCCACCCATCTATATCTTGCACATGCGACGAAGAAACAAACCCTCCAGTCACCCAAGCACAAACTTCATCCATCCACCACCACCGGACTTCACCATTCTCAGCTACGACGTTCCTAATCCTATAACCACCGTATAATAGAGAAGAAAAACGAACGAAATTACCACTCTTCTTGCGTATGATACACTCCAACCAGACTGCACACAACTTACACGACGTTCATCAAATCAAAGGCACCAAAACGAAAAATGGCAGATCTCCAAACGAAAACCACACTCCAAAAACATTTTACCAAAACCAAAAATAAACAAACAACCGGACAAGTGGTGCAGCGGTTAAAGCTTCGGCACTTGGACCGGGAGGTACTGGGTTCGAATCCCACCAGAGGCTGGATGCAAAAGCGAATTTTCGTCGTCGATTAAGATCGGTGATGTTAATAAACACAACTAAGACCCTCTGTGGAGTGCAGATTCAGCGCCGACCCACCGTTCATGTCAATGTACAGGTTGACATGGAGCTTGCAATGTGCAGGTGGTATACTGTAAAGGTGTGAATAGGTGGTGTGTACGTCAATGAAAAGGGGAGTATTAATTGACCTTCAAAGGACATTAAATCCACTGGACAATTAATACTTTCTTTAAAAAAAAAAATTAAAAAGAAAAAACAAAGTCAACGCCCAAGAAAATGAAAGTTCGTTTATCCGCCGCACCTGCTACAAGATACAAAATAATAAAACCAAAAACTCCAGAAAACTCCATAGCATTTGCACGAAAGCTTCTTCTTGTGTTTACGTTCGACATACAAACAAACAAAGTCCCTATATTTCGAGACGTCTACATACACTTGCATATACACTGATTAAACATTTATATATGGTTTATTATAATATATTCTTTATTCCTACACGATCATCACACACACACACACACACACACACACACACACACACACACACACACACACACACACACACACACACACACACACACACACACACACACACACACACACACACACACACACACACACACACACACACACACACACACACAACATACACATTGAAACACCTTTTTACAATAAATGTACAAGTAAATATGCATGTAAAGACAACGTAGGTTACAAAATTACCATGATCAGAAAAATCGAAAATCGTCGGTCATCAAACATGTTTACTCGCAAAAACAACAACACAAATTTTTAATGAGTGCAGCAAAACAGAATTGAAATAACCCTTTCTCGCCCAAACAATACTAATACATAATACAATAACCCACTACATGAGAATACTATAGTATTTTACACCTTTATGTGTTATAAAATACAATTACCTAACGTAATACATATAAAATTAATTTATGATAAAAAAAATATAAAATAAGGAAATAATCACCATAATATTTTGGTACTATACATCATAAAAATGACCCAAATACGAACAAAAGAAAAATACAAACACAAACACATAATTGTGTATTATACACTGTGTACGTATTCGATTATTTTTTTTTCACTCATTTTAAATAAGCAACTCACGGGACAAAATCGATATACTGAAATGGAGGAAAAGACATTTGGGGTGTGCACCATCAACGTTCACAAGAAAAGGAAAATCCTATTTACTTCATTTTTGTCTTGTGTTATTTGTTTCAAATAAATGCGTTATCATGTAAATAAATTAACATGTGATAAGATTTCACTATTTAAATAAATAAAACAAAATATTTACCAGCTACTATTAGTTGTTTGCAAACGACTTAACTTTTCAAATATTTTTTGACGGTGACTTACTGGATAAAATAGTCGAAGAAAGTTTAAAATATAGCAATTCAAAAAATGCGGAAAATCCCATCGCGTTTTCAAGAAATGAATGACCTAATGAATTTTATAGGTATTTGTGTTTTCCAGTTGCAACCATTTTCAACACAAGAATGTATTGGAACGAACATATCGGTATCGATGTATGCGATAATGCGATGAGTCAAAAAAAATTAAAAGATTCGTTCGCATCTACCTTCAATCATATTTTTGTTATCACAAATGACAAGTTCCGTAAGCAGAGACTGGTAATTGATTCATTATCGTCGAAACTTTCCGTACCAATGGAAGAAATGCCGCCCATAGACGAACAAATTTGCGCTTCCAAAACACGTCACCATTTAAAGCAGTACCTTCCGCTAAAGCCGCACAAATAGGGATATAAATTATTTATTCGTTCGGGAGTGTGTGGTTTCTGCTATAAATTTTAAATTTATACTGGTACAGAAAAACAACCAGAACGACGTTATCCACCGGAACCTGACCTAGGCCAACTATCATCCGTAAAAGACTAGCATGGGATCGGAGGGCGTGGATTTACGCAACAGTATTATTGGCAGGTATAAAATCAAGTTGAGATCGCGTAAGTAGTATTTGCGGCTCTTTCACCATCTTTTACACGGAGCCATAATAAACGCACGGCTTCTACATCGCAATGAGCCATCGATGAAGCACATTGTTTTTTGAATTGAAATAGCTGAAGATCATCCGAGGTTCAACGGGATATAGGAGAAATATGTAAAAAGAAAAACACGTATCCGTTACCTACACGATCGACGTGCGATTAGAACATATCCCAATATGGAATGCAACTCGTTTGCGTAACAAACATCCAAGGTGAAATTCTCATACATATAATTTTTGTGAGAATTGTAGTACTTCGTCTTATGCCTAAATAAAGATAAAAATTGTTTCAAATCCTTTTAATAAATGATTCACATATGAATCATAACATTTTTTACGCAATAGTTCAGATATGAATCATCGAGTATTTTCAATAAAAATTTGAACTTAAAGTTGTTTTACTAGACTTTCAATATTCCTTCACTATAAAACTACTCAAATTAATTTTTCCGCGTAATACAAAAAATTCCGCACTGTATAGCTAAGACTATATGGATAATTTTTTGATTATCCGTGGCCATACAAGTCCCTTCTATCGGTTTCTGCCACTATCTCAGAAACTCCCACTATAGTAACTAATACCTTCGGTTGCCCCTCCAACACTCAAGGTCAATCCGAGAATTAAGGAAAATTTTGGGAATGTTTTTTAATATAATTTTCACTATAATTTTTTTATTATCTAATCCTCATAAGTGTTCAATATCTCAAAACTCTCGAGACTACATGTAAAATTTGGAGAAAATGTGTGGTTCAGAATTTTTTTCACTATATTTTTTTGATTTTGTACAGCCAAGTTCTTTTCAGCTTCCGGCCAACATCCCAAAGACTCCAATTAGTTTCCAATACTTTACGTATTTTTTCTAATAGCTTAGGTCAGAACTCGCATGGACCGACACACCTTCCAAGCTAGTATTATAGGCTGACATTGGACGGGTCTGGTTGGTAAGCCTGGTTTTCAAAATGCTGGTTTCCAAAATCCTGTCTTTTGACAATCGTTCCACCCCTATTAATTTGAGCCGGTCCGAATTAATAAAAATAAATTGATTCTCGAAAACCAGGACTTTAACAGCAATGATGAAAAATAACTTATGTTTTTCCTATTTTAAATCATTTTCGGGAAATTACGGTGCTTGATTTGCGGCTATTTATCGAATGTACAACGGGGAATAATGAGCTGCAAAAGTGAAGCGGCATACTTCGAATTCTTCTACGAAGTATGCAAATGGGCATGTAAATGGGGAATAAGGTTGAATCCGAACTTCGTAATATCGGATTTCGAAAACGCACATTTAGAAAAATGTGTATTGGTTCAAAGCCCATAATCTGTAGCGGTTACAATATTGCAAACCAATATTCTAATCGTACATATTACCAATTTAACATCTCGCAAACTCACCGCTAACTCATCAGTACTCTGTACGTCTAAACAGAGAAAATGCATCAACAGATGCTCGGCTACATGCAAGCCGGAAATAACGTGACCAGCGTTTCGAAATCAAACGACGATTACGAAACCAAAGCAAAACGAACTAATTTATTTGACAAAAAATAAATCTTTTTACCAATCAGTTCGTCTCCAACCAGCCGCTCAAGCAACTCGCTGCAAAGCAACACATCGTCACCGCACTCCACGATGCACATCACGCCATCCCCCATTACGTAAGGCGGAAAAACAATTCAAAATTAATTAAAATTTAAATTCAATAATTTAAATAAACTAAATATATAAATTATAATTAATAAATAATAAACAAATTAAAATAATAAATAAATAATAAAATTAATAACTCTTATATAACTATAGATTACAGAGATATTGGAGGATATATAGATGTTTTAAGTTATTTTGGCAAGTCAAAATAATCATTTCTGTAACTTGATGTTAGTTTACAGGTTACCTTTCCTATTATATTGTTAATGAAAGCGTTAAAGCTAGAAAACATTTTCTCCGAAACTACTTTTAAAGGCTGCTTGTTTCACTTTGGGCAGATCATCTGAAGATAGGTACAGAAACAAAGTTTAGCCTCCAGATCACAATTTTAAAAACTTTAGCTTTTCTCCCGGAGGAAGACGTATTAGGATATTAAGAGGAACTAAAATGAAAATTCAACCCTGATACTCGACGTATCGCCAAGTGGTTCGAGATAAACTATTTAACTGGAAACCATCAAAAAAGATTAAATGTACCATCGAAACCGCAGTACTCTCCAAATTTTTGGTCTGTTTGGGATAATTTTCAAGCAAACTTACTTAGGGCACAAAATTCTGTGAAAGGATGGCATCGAAGGCTAACGGTGGTAGTAAGTAAATCACAAATCGACGTTTATCGACTAATATCGGAATTGGGAGAATCGAAGCCAAACAAACGAAAATTGCAAATTAATAATATGAAAATTTTCAATATAATAAACCAGCGATATAATTTAAGCAAAGTAGATTATCGTCAAAATATATTATTACTTATAATCTTGATCATTATATGTAAGTAATTATGAAGTTTTATACAAAATATTTGGTTTATAATTTCCAGTGGGAGACGTGAAATATTATTTTAATTTATTTAATTTAAAAAAAAG
This sequence comes from Nephrotoma flavescens, assembly GCA_932526605.1. NCBI lineage: Eukaryota > Metazoa > Arthropoda > Insecta > Diptera > Tipulidae > Nephrotoma > Nephrotoma flavescens. The sequence continues at coordinate 65,826 of OW052220.1, forward strand.
ATAAATTCAATGAGCAAAAAATACTAATCTTAAAAAATACTAATTCTCTAAGAAAGTTTTGTTAGTTTTAGTTTACAAAATAGTACATGGGTTAATCAAACACAATTTACTGTTAACAAGAATATTGAACATACATGGTTATGAAACGAGACGTCGTTCGCTCTTCCAAATAGAATTTTTCTCAAGCCCCGCATCAATAAATAATGTTCTATATCGCGGACTAACTGTTTTTAATGCCTTACCTGCTGAAATAAGAAAAAGTGCAACCCAAAATAAATTCAAATCGAAAGTTTATGAATATCTAAAAGGTGGAACTAATTAATGCTTCTATAAAGCTATAACACTGTGACTGTTAAATTTGTTATTAAAATATTTTACTATGTTACTTTTAAGATAATATTGAAATGATTTTTCTTATCTAGTATGGATACAACATACTATAATTATGATTTGATAAATTGTAAAATTACATGGAAATTATGGATTTAATATTATATTACACTAATTAACTATAAATGGAAATTAAATTAGAATAAATTAATTATAATACGTATGATCAGCTTATTAAATGATGTTACGCTATAACCCTAGATGGTTCGATTAACTTAAAAAAAAAGTATATATCTCTTATTATATTGAAGTTATAAACTAGTTGAATTTAAAGATTGTATTTATTAATAAGTAGGTAAAATAAGTAATGTAATTTAACTTATCTAATAAATAAAAAAAAAAAGGTTCGAGAATGATGATACATTGTAAAATTTGAAAATTTTATATATCGACTTCGGAGGTCAAAAAATTTGATAATTTAAGATTTTTTTTAATCCCGCGAAAGGGATGAAATGAAGACGAAATGAAATGAAATAAAAATGTTTTATTTTGTGGAAAAACAGATACAAATAAATTTTCCACCAGTTATAAAATAACAAAAATAACATGAAAAATTCTATTTTGTTATAGTGATGTCATAGTTGTGGCGAGCAGCTTAATCTCTTATTTTTCGCTGGATAATACTCCCTAATTTTGAAAAAAACGACATAGGTAAATAACTACAAACTAAATGTATCGTATAAAATGAGAAGTGACTAATTTTATTTCGAAGAGCTGTACTAAGGCTGATATATTTCTCAGTAAAATCTATGTTCTGTTGGTTTTTCTGAGATAATTTTACTTCACAGATCACCAATTCTCAAATAATGATACAAATAATACGTAAAGTTCACAACATATCTTTGCAGCACGTTTTTTCAACGTGTCATAAAATATGAATACTTTGTAATTTTTTGATGCGATCAATTTAATTTCCACGACCACTATTAATACGCGGGTATTTGCTATATCTCCCTGATTTGGAAAATATTTATTTACAACTCAAGTATTAGACTTACTTATGAGCCTATTTTTAAACTAAATTTTACTGCTAACTATTTTTATAAAGTTTTTAGTTTAATATTAATTAAATTAAATTTAAAAAATAAAATTGACTTTATATAAAGTTTTCAATAATATTGTTTTCACCGCAAATTTGTCTGTTAGTTTTGTTGTTTTGCTCCAGAAGAAACCCACTTCTGAAACCTGGCTTCTAAAATTCAAGGAACTCATGTACTAATAGGGTTCCTAGATTAACTGTTCTCCACAACGCTATTATCAATTATAATCATTACAACTTACTAAAATTAATTCACAGTAACGAAAAAGTCATAAAAAGCCGTTTTCTCAAAATTTCGGTATATGATTTAAGAGAGGTATAATGTATGCCATAATAGCACATAACATTATAAGGAAAAAATAATATAAAAATACAATGAAATAAGAAAATGAAAAACTTACCAAAACTTCCGTGTGATTCACTATGAAGGTTGTGAAGAGCCATTTAAAAGTTAACAAGTACTTAAACCGGCTTGTTTTTTTTCACTACACAATCACTTTACAAACTTTATTAACACACACACACACACACACTAATTAATTACTAAACTGATTCAAATATTTTTTTTTATTACACATTTAAACTATAAATACGAGTAGATGTAGTAACCAAATATCTAATCACTTAACAACAAATATAAATAACAAAATAATCAAAACTAAAAAAAATTGTAAACTACTTGCTACTTAAACACTTAATTTAATATTTAAAAACACGACCGATCATTCGATTTGATTAGATTTTACTGCACAATACGGTTTCTTGTTTGTGAGACCATTTGCCTATATGGACTGCTTTAATGTAAAAAAACATATTATTGTATTCTTCAAAACGGTACACGATAAATATCTATTAACCCTCGTCCGGCGGCATAATTTTACTACGCTAAAAGGCGGCAGACGTACAATTGTACTTTCATATATTTTATATGAAAATCGTCACTGTAGTCATAACTTTTGTAAATACATAATATTTGGAATTTCCACATTATTAAAATGTAGAGATCTCACAAATCTTTAACTCTTTCCGGCTTCTACAAGAAGACTTATTAGTATTATAAAACAGAAAAGGTACAATTGTACCATTGCCGCCTGACGAGGGTTAAGATTTTTTTGTAATACCCTGTAGAATTTACAATATGCGTAGTTTGATAAAGAGCATTAAACACAAAATATTGCGGAACCAGCTTGTGGTAACTGTAAAAATGCTTGCATATTGTAATGATTTTTATTTACCTTGCTAAATGATGCTATACATGAGTCCGTTACTAGAGTTTTTACATTTCTTACACAACAATATTTTCACGAATCACTTTTACACAAAAAACACATAACATTACACTAAAACTGTTCACAATCAATTCGATCACACAAAAACACGATTTCAATAAAATAATTTACGAACAAAAAATATTATAAGACGAAGCTTATGAAAATTTAAGTCTCGGATACCGTTAAGCCGGAAAACATAATTTAAATACTAAAAATTACAATTAGATGCTTAATTATACAAAACCGGAACAGTGCTCCGGTGAAGGAGAATATTATATGCATACTAAATCTTCAAATAATTTCTAATTTCCATGAAGGTAAATTCAACATCGTGGAACGTCGTGGAACATACCTATACCACAGAATATATAATACAAGCAGAAGGGACATAACCAGATTTTCCTATGGAAAAATTTCGACCGTTTTGATTGTCCTTGATTTGTATGGAAAAGGGTAGAATATAGTGGTGAAAAAAATTGTGCACTGAACTTTTTTACATTCAATAAGGGTAGAGTCAAATTATTTTTTGGTCTACTTAGTAGCGTATATATATACTTTATAATATATGCCCATACTAAACTTTTTATATAAAACATGTAGAAGAAATTTGTCAATGAATGATCGACTTAGAAATAGTCAAGTTCCTTTTCATTTGGCTTTATCCTAGAATTTAGTCCAAGAATCGTTCACAAATGTTCAAAAATTTCATTCATCTCAAATTTCATCGTGTAATAAATAACCGTACCTGTTGGTCATATTCCAGAAATTAATGAAAAGATAATTCTAAAAAATGCTATTTTGGAAAATACCGTTTTGAAAAATGCCGTTTTGAAATATGCAGTTTTGAAAAATGCTATTTTGGAAAATGACGTATTGAAAAATGCCGTTTTGTACCTATGCCGTTTTGAAACATGCAGTTTTAAAAAATGCCATTCTGAAAAATGCCGTATTGAAATATGTCGTTTAGAAAAATGCCGTTTTGAAAAAGGCTGTTTTAACCCTTATGCCGTTTTGAAATATGCAGTTTTGAAAAATGCAATTTTGTACCTTATGCCGTTTCGTACCTTATGCCGTTTTGAAATATCCAGTTTTGAAAAATGCTGTTTTGTACCTTATGCCGTTTCGTACCTTATGCCGTTTAGAAATATGCAGTTTTGAAAAATGCAATTATGTGCCTTATGCCGTTTCGTACATTATGCCGTTTTGAAATATGCAGTTTTGAGAAATGCAATTTTAAAATATGCAGTTGTGAACGGATCCCCTTGAAATATACTAATTAACATTTATTTTGACATAACGTTATAAAATAGAATTCATTTTATTGCGTTTTAAACTTTTATTGTCAGATTAAGTTTTTAATGGTTTGAGGGGTTTACAAAATAAACGCCTTTTCAAATGGAAAGCGCTCCCGATAGCGGCTCCCGATAAATAGGTAGAGCAAAAAAAAATTTTATCGGTTTTTAACTTTAAAGTTGAACGAAAAACCTTAGTTTAGAGTTAAATAAATTAATTATATGTAAAATAGCGCGCTAAATATCGCACTTAGCTATCCCATGATCTTTAATTAGGGTTTCGCCTGACTTGGTTTCACATACATATTTTAACATATATATAAATCTATAGAGAAAGCGTCTGGCGATCCGAAGCGAAATCATTGTCACCATTTTTGAGATGGCAGCTTCCAACAGTTTTTCAATATACGATTATCTGAATCCGTTTCAGATTTAATTTCGTTTTCGCATTCTTGATATATACTTTGAAATTGTTTTTGATTTTTGTATGAACAATGAAAAATTATGCTAATTAATAATATTTACCCTTGACAAGCAAAGTCATAACAATAAATCTAAACATATATAATCTGACAATGATATTATGTTGTAACAATTTTTACGTCATTATTATTTTTTATATAACTTATTTATATTAAATAACAGTTTAGAAAGCACGGCAAATTTGACTATAGTTTTCATTACTTGTTGCAATCGTTTTCAAACAAAAAACTTGCAAACCAAACCATTCTTAACTGGGGTTTTTTTTATAAATTTGTGTATCAGTATACTGTGTTAGTTGTACACCTTGCAATTTTTAGCGAATGTTTACCATTACTTTGCTTTTTGCATAAATATATTATTTGAGTACACTTTCAATTAAATGATTAACTTTGAAATCACTTTAACTCCCAATTGAAAGGTGTATTTTACAATTAAATTAAATTTACAATCATCACGGTTTATAACTTTATACTATTATATCGAAATCTGTGATAATCGAAAATTTCATATCATTTAGTTAATAATATTATGAAAATGTAATTTTGGGTTATTTTTGGTGATAGTCAGATTTTACTTTTAGATCGAGGCGAGGAAAATATAAAAGTAATATCTGGCTATCACCCAGAATAACCCAAAAGTGCAAGTAGAAATCACATGTATGTGTTAAATACAATAATATTCGACGTTACGAAGGAGTTGACAAATGCGTAGGAGTTGACAAATGCGTTCTGTGATTATTCTTTATATGTAATGCCTCAACCAGTCAGACTTAAGAGCTTAAGTTACACGCCGATTGCAGCACGTCGGTTAGTGCTACAATCACCAAAACTTTATAGGCTTCTCGTCACAAATAAACAACTGACCTCTAAAATGTTGGTGGTCGTACCGGTCTCCTAAGTGGCCAAAACAGAGCACAACTTAAGAACTTAAGTCTGACTGGTTGAGGGATAAGTTCAATGTATTTTCAATATTTTTTAGTTTGGTCACAGGCACAGCGCAGCAGCATGATGAGACGACTGAAATTTTTAATTTAAAAAATTCAATGTTTCATTAGTTCGAAACTATGATATTGAAACTTCAGAAGATAAAATATTCCCATGTTTCATTTTCGTCGTTTTATGCGTAAAAATTTATTTTTTTTATATTTTGAACCAACTTACACATTTGTGTTTTCCTTTCAAACTTGTTTCGTCCGACAAAAAAACACTATAACTATACTCACAATTGTGTTGATTGTATTTCAAATCAACCGAAATTTTTTATCAAAAACGCCATTACATACTATTGATTTTTACTCACACATCTGTGTGTTTTGGACTTAAATTGAGTAATTTTTTTTTTGGTTGAAAATGGGATAACTAAGTATAAATGTGTTGGTGCAGAAATAAAAAAAAATAAAATAAATATAATTCAAATTTACGTTGCGTTGCTAGTGTAGCCACTACACCCTTTGTTAGTTTTTATTAAATAGGCATCTGTCAATGAGAGGAGTTAGCAGGACTTATATTTAAGTAGACTCTAGACTGATCTAAAAACTATGTTTTTGAGATTCGGGTGCCGCATAGATATAACAAATTATAAACGAATACTCACTGCCTGTGTATGTATACTGCCATTTCCAATATATGGAGTATGTAAGCCGGCCTATAAAACGTAAACACGAAAAAACACTCATCCAACTGCGATGGAAGTTCATTTTGATGTTTTTTTTACTTTATTTAATTTATCTTGCAAATTCTTCGAGAATAGGGGATTCTTAAATCATCATGGGGAAGTTAAGAGTTAGTGACAATTTTTTTGAAAATAAATAAATTTAGTAATAATTTTCTATTAATCCAAATTTTCAAATCTTTGTAGGCCAGAAAAAACTGATCTATAGATAAAAGCTACGTGCAATTTTTCCATAATTCCCTATTCCCAGGGAATTACCAGAATAGGGCCATTAAGCGTGAACTTTGTTTATTTATTAATTTATTTTTAATTTGTATAAATTGTTTTTTATTTTTAAGGAGTTTTTATTCTGAATTTCACCGTTTCTTGTCTATAATTTAACGATCGTTGTATAACATTTAGAGCACAGTTTGTGTGTATGCATGAAGAGGGCGGCATATAGAAGAAAAATAAAAAACTACCCCTCATACATACACACAAACTGCTCTGTTTATTTTATACGACAATCGACAAAATAAAGACATCAAAGCGAAAAATTGCGGAAAAGTTCGAATGAAAACTATTTCAAAAATGAAAAACAATTTATTAAAATTAAAGGTAAATAAACAATGTTAACGGTCAGGAAATTGGACATGTATTTTTCTGCAACATTTATGAGATATTGGCAATGACAAATCGGTAGAGCTTTTAATAGAAACAGATGGCTGTAGAAGTCGAGAATTTATCTAAATCAACAAAATTGCGGACCTCGCAAATCCAGATACTGAAGTTTTTTTACTTATCATCGGAACCGATATATTTCCCTCTCCTCATTTCTCTAGCTTTCACATCCCATGAAGGGATTTTGCCGCCTGCACTATGGTTCTTCATTCGTCTCGAACCATCACTCTCGTCCTCCAGTTTTGACATCTTAATATACGCATAGGTCTATTTTGACGTCGTCACGACAGCGTAGTCGGGGTCTTCCTCTACGATACAACACTTTGTTAATCACCCATTGTTGTAGAGACCTTGTAACGTGGCCGAGCCAGTTAACTCGATTGGATTTGATGAATTCGATAATATCGCTACTTCCGAGAAGTTGCTTTATTCCGTGGTTCATACGAATCTGATATTCGTTGTTCCCAACTTTAATTAGACCACGGATGGCCTAACTTTCGAAAGTAGTAACAATCTACAATCTTTTTACTTTAGGTTTTCGATAGTAATATTGTTTGTGATTGTTCCGTATATTGGTCTATTCTCAGTATTCTCCTTAAAGTAATCCTTAAAGTAAAATATAACAAAATTCGTAAGCACGAAAAGTTAGTTGCAACAAATAGAATATAGATGATAAATGTAAAAAAGAATCGAATTTCGTACGCTACGCAGTAATTCGCTAGTAGTACAGCTACATGGTATTGCTCTATATATATAGACAATATTCCAATGTAAACAATAGAACGTCAGTCGTCGCGACCTGATGAGAAGGCTGATTTTTTCAAAACAGTAATTTCGTCCGTTCGAAACTGATTGTTGTGATTTTTACACATTTTCCATCTATAAATAAAAAATTTAAATCTACAATCGTTAGAGGTCATGGTCCAGCTCTCGCATCCGAAAGCCAGCACGGGTCTTTTGAGTGCTTTATAAAGGAAAGGGCAAACTCCTAGATTCATAAGTCCTCGCGGTACTCTCTGGGTAACTCTAAATAAACCAGGCTTGTATCTTTTTCATTATCAATCGTAGAGAAAAGTTATATACTAGAAAAGTTCTTAAATTTTATTTTTTCTACAGATCTAGAGTGGTTCGGAAATGGTCTAGCCACCCGAAGATGAGTTTTTATTCTTATTATAACAAATAAGATTTTAGAATTCTCTGTTCTTATTAACTTCAATACCTAGCTGCATTCAAAAATTTTTGTTGAAATCATGACTGGAAAGCTTAGCTTTTTGAGTTTTGAATTTTCATACGAAAATACATTTCCAGTGGAGACGAGCAAGGTAAATTCTGTTTATAGTGGCGCCTCAAAACCAATACCAAATGAAAGTCTGTTGTACAGGTTAAGAGCGGCTGAAGCGGGCGTCTGTCTTGCACCAACCGGCTCGCTATATAAAAGTGCTGAAGGTAGAACTGGATGCCTTAAGAATCTCACCAGTACGTGGAACACACACGTAACAAGCGGGATGAGCGGTAGGCTAACAACCTTCTTTCATAAAAACAATTTAGTTATGAACCCTAATCAAAATCCCCGGATTACCATATCGATATATTTCTCGCGTCACGTATATATTCGAATAGTGGGAATTCCCACGATCGGCGGAACTTTATGTTCCGTCATAAATTGGCAAACAGGGTTCAGAAACTATCGGCATTGACAAATCGATGGACCTTTTAATAGAAGTACCCATCCCAGACTAATTTTCGTTGCCCAAATTTGTTAAATATCATAACACACGTTCACCAATTTAAATAGAGGGAATTCCTATGCTCAGCGGGTCGTCATACTTGCTCGTCTGATAGCAATAGGAGTCCAGAAGATATATAAATTAACAAATTTGCGGACCTTTTAAACCCTAAGGCTCTAAAATTGTTTCACTTTTCAATGGAACCGTTATATTTACCGTGTCACGTATATTCGAATAACGGGAATTCCAACGATCGGCGGAACTTTATATTTTAGCCAACAGGATCCAGAAACTATTGGCAATGACAAATCGGTGGACCTTTTAATAGAAGTACCCATCCCAGACTAATTTTCGTTGCTTAAATTCGTAGACCGCTCAATAAAATATTTCTTTGAATGAAAACAAAAAGTATGGGATAAGAAAATCAAAAAGTATGGGATGAAAAAAAATCGTTGGATGAGTGTGACGTACGTATTATGTATATAAAATGTAAAAAGTATAAGGGAAGAGTTTTTAACACCCATGCTGCTAGTGGTATTTTTTTAAAAAATCGTGGGATGAAAGTATGGAATAACTTCAAAATAGGGAAGTCAACTCACAAATTATTGTTAACGATATTATAGCAAGTCAACTCACAAATTATTGGATACAATATTATAGCTATGTTTCTTCAAACAATTTTCAAAAATATTCGTGGTCTTAAGAATTCATTTATTTAAATAGATTATGTACTTTAAATTACAAATTAAAAATAAATCTCGATTGTTGTTATTTTATAATGTTAGTGTTATTTTATAATTTCCGCTAGTTAAAAAACGAAGTGTTAAATATTTCTGTTCTTATCAGAAATATGTAGTCGATGGGTTTGGCGACAAATTGAAGAAGGCCACAATTTTTTAGTTGATATGGATTTCGAGATTGTTAAATGATTTATAAACAAAATTGTTGGTTTTAACTGAAAATCAGAAAATAATTAAAAAAATTTCTTCAACTATACTTATCAAACGCTTTAAAAAAAATAAATTTATTATCCGTTTATTTAAAAAAAAATAATAAGAAAAAACCGAAATCACAAGTTTGTTGTCATCACTGACGTTACATTAACATGCACAATATTATATATTGTTAAGTTTCTATATAGTGGTTCGAAACCAAACTTCCAACGTCTTGGTAACCTAACGTCCTCACCTCGATGTATTATGAAAATGAAAAAAAAATCAATAAGTTTATTTCTTACTAATTTGATATTTGAGAATCGCAACTGTAATAATAATAACATCGTACAAAATATAGTATTTTTAATCAATCATTAGAAATTAATTGTAAAAATATCGAAAGCAAATAGTTTTATTTCTCCAACCTCGAACGTTTCTTCTTCTCTAAATATGCCACATGTTTATATATGTTTATATGGAAAAAGTATGGACATGTCAACTGCACCTACGTATCTTGTTTACTAAAGCAAGACACTATACTCTATATAAATTATTGTGCATTTAGTAATTATTGGCCCGTTCCATACACGGCTTCAGTTTCTGAGATTTTTTATTGCTAATTTAAATAATAATAAATTATCCCGACGACCTATTACCCCTTCCAACCGCGCGCGGGGAGTCTCCATCTGTATTGTTATTATTTTTTTGAGTATAATTGAAGTGAATTATAAACAAGGATATCGAGATGCTTAACCAGTGAAATTAAAAAATTGGATTTTAAAGCGGCAAAAAAAAAATCAAATGTGATTATAAATAGATAGCTAAATGAATAGTTAAGCAAGACGATACCCGTCGCAGATGGCAGGAAAACGAAAGTCGAGTCTGCTTAGTACAAACAGATTTGATAGATTAAAAAAAATTAAAATAGATAAAAGATAAAGTCAAGCAAAATAAAATGACACAAAAAAACAAGAAGCAAATAAGTTAAATAAAATATCAAACCATAGTCAAGAAAAATAAAGACGTTTTTTCAACGTGCGTTTTGCCATATTGTAATCGATAAGATGGTAGTGCTGATTAGCTTCGTACAACATTCTAGAGACGGGCTCATTCTTTCCGTAATCAGTTCGATGAGGGTCGATTCTCAACATAGGTACTGATCTTAAATCCCGAGAATTTATATTTAGATTGATTTTACCTAACAGAATAAGAGAATCGATACCCCCAGTTAGTATTTGATGGATGAAAGCCACGTCCGCAACAACTCGGCGCTTACTAAGTGATTGTAAATTAATTAGCTGCAGACGATCTTGATATGGAGGCAGGTTGAACATGTCCACCCACGGTAGTCCGCGTAAAGCAAAGCGAAGAAATCTACGCTGGACTGCTTCAATCCTATTAATGTGAACCTCATGATAAGGCGACTACACCTGGTTCGCATATTCGAGCAGGGGACGAACGAATGTTGAATAGAGAGCCTTCGTAACATAAGGATCGTCGAATTCTTTCGACAAACGCTTGATGAAACCGAGCGCAGAATTGGCTTGGCTGATAGTACGATCGATGTGATGTCTAAAATTCAATTCACTGTCGCAAATGACCCCCAAATCTCGAACAGAACTGGCTCTGGTAACGGCGTCGCTGTTAATGTAATAGTCGCGAGAAATAGACTGTGCAGATTGTTTTGCATTTACCCACGTTCAAATCGAGGTTGTTCTTAGCACACCAAGTGGAGAAGTTGTTAAGGTCGCATTGTAAAAGGCTCTTATCCGTTGCGTTTGAAATCAGTTTGTAAATCTTCATGTCATCGGCGTATATAGATATGGATGAATTTTTAATCAAACATTCAACGTCGTTAATTGACAGAATGAAAAAATTGGACCCAGATGGCTGCCTTGGGGCACTCCATATGTTGCTGAGATACGAGCTGATACTGATGACCTGAACAGTAAATGGTATATACGCTCTTTTAGATAAAAGCCGACCATTAAGCTTGAACAAGATGACTTCATGAGAAATCCTGTCGAACGCCTTGCGAAAATCCGTGAAGATGACATCAACCTCATTCCCTGCCTCCATAGTATCTAAAGTTTGTGATGTGAATTCAATAAGGTTTGTTGTCGTGGACCGTGGTTTGAGAAAGCCATGCTGATTGTCGGAAAACAACGGTTTACAAGGAAAGTACAATGGAATACTAGATAAACCCTTATTTTATATTAAAACACCAAATGTTTTTGTATTGTTTTATTCTGCTTTCTCGAAAATAAAATTTAAACAAAAATCTATTTGCAGTAGGCACTTGGCGAAACACACTTACACTTAATAAACACATTTTATTAAACAGTTGTTTTTTATTTCGCAAAATTTTGCGATATAAAAAACAGCGTTAAATTTTTTTTTATCATTTTTATTTGTGTTAGTTCGGGTCGCAGTTAACATCGATTGTACAGGCAAGGGAAAAAGATGAAGATGAACTTCCTTGAATTGATGATTTGCAGTAGCTTATGATCATATCAGTATCAATTTAATTAATGAATTTAGAATAAATTCGAAAGCACTGAATATTAATGTTATTAAAACTTGACTATTCATTAATTTTCACTTGCACCGGTCAAATAATATAAATTACCATATTTATAAGTTTAGGTATTTTAAGGGTAGGTATTTTAATTTATGAACTAGTTATATAAATGAAATTATCTCATTGTTTCTTGTTAATTTCTGTTCACCTCATTTATAAATTTCTGAAGTCCCTTTATTAAAAAATTTCAAAATAAAAAAAAAATAAATTTTAAATGACTTTTATTTTATTTCGCTGGTGCGCTACATTTTCCGTAAAGAGATGATATTTAGCCACAACATGGTTTTATACGGGTGCGGGCCAAAATCCCGGCGAAAAATTTGCCAAGTTGAAGTCGCAGAAACGCCAAGTTCTTGCGAACGACGAGAAACTGACTGCCTCGGGTTTTCTCGCACATTCTCATGAACAGCAGCGATGTTTTGAGCAGATCTTGTTTCGGTGACGTAACCGTTAGTTGCTTATTTATCGAACCGATTGAATCAAATTGGGCCACCAAATGTCGAATAGTCGACTTGGCAGGACGGATGTGGCGAGTATAAAGATTATGTAATGTGCGGAACGTTTCTCGAACAAAGCACTGATTAAAAAAATAAAATTTTATGATTTGTACACTTTGTACAACACTAAACACGTAAATGCGATATAATTTTCAAAATATTTGGAAAAAAACGAAAAACCTCCTATGGAAGCTGTCACTTCCGGTAGGCCGATTTCGACTAAAATTCACTATGCTCGCCCAATTTGTGAAGAAACCTTAATTATGAAGTTTCATCCTAATCAACCAATTCTTATTTACTGTACAGGACCGAGTTTTGGTAAAAGAACTGGGTTTTTGTCCAAAAACGTCATTTCCGCTTAAATTTTGAAAAATTTACCTCGATTGATATTGTTGCAAATTTAATTTAGAATTTTCTAATTCATAATCTTTTCTCTCGTAAAAGATATAATTTTCAAAATATTTGCAAAAAAAGGAATACCTATTCTGAAAGCTGTCTCTTCCGGTGGACCGATCTCGGTCCGAAATCACTGGGGTATCCAAGTTTATTAGAGAAACTTAAGTATAAAGTTTCACCCCTGTAGAGCGCTAACAGACACTTAATCTGCACGCACACTCACACACAGAGATTTTTTAAAGCAATAATCTGCAATAATCTCGAGGCTCAATGTTTTCATGATTACTATACTTTATTTTACTACGTTAAGGAAAGTAAAAATATCATTATCGGTTTTTCGTACTGTATTATGAGATCTTCATTTTTCTTTAAAACATTCGATTGGTATTCGTTCATTTTTACACTAAAAATTGGGTAAATGTTCAATTTGATCTTTTGTTGAGCATCAATTTTGTCGCTAAATTACAGTTACATTATAACATTACAAACATACATACATACATACAATACAATTATAAAATATTTACTTTTCGAAAGACATCTAACATAAAGATTCTAAATAAAATGTTCATATAAAAGTTGTCCTTTTTGGTTTAAATGAACTTTTCGGCCGTCTAAATATAAAATTTGAATTCCTATCTGAGAGATGGTAGATATTGTAAACACATCTTTTTTGATTAATATTAATATAATATTTTATTATATAATAATATAATACATATAAAATTAAGATAATACTCTATATATAAATAGAAATAATCTAGTTAACATAATATACAATAATAGTTATTACATACGAGTAAACTAATTTTTTTTGTGAGAGAAAATTATATCCGGTTCAATACAATTTACATCAATCTTCCTAATAACGTTTTCAAACCGAAAAAGAAATAAAATTTATAGGAAATTGAGTTAAAAGAAAAAGTGGAAATATTTTTCGTGATTTTTTAAGCAGCTATTACGGAAACTCGCGATTGCTTAGTTAATTACATGAATTATGCTAAAGATTAACAAGACTCACTATGTTACACGTTTTTGATTCTATGTAGGATTAATTTCTTCCCATTTACTAAAATATTCGAAAAATATCGTCTTTTTGTGAGTCATTTGCTTGCACAGTTATTACACAATTTGCACAACGTTATTTCGAGAATTAAACTAACTGTCGTCGTATTCAAAGTTTTATTGATAAGTGAGTTTTGAGTTTTCCAACGTATATTTCTTATAAAATTTCTTTGCGCTGTGGCCTATGGTTGGCAGAACTCGGTGACGGGTCATCGTGCAAGTCACTGTAGTAATAAGTGTGCATAATTAGTAAACTGAAACTGTATATATAACTGTATATATATATATATATATATATATATATATATATATATATATATATATATATATATATATATATATATATATATATATATATATATATATATATATATATATATATATATATATATATATATATATATATATATATATATATATATATATATATATATATATATATATATATATATATATATATATATATATATATATATATATATATATATATATATATATATATATATATATATATATATATATATATATATATATATATATATATATATATATATATATATATATATATATATATATATATATAT
>OW052220.1:80616-148599 GCA_932526605.1 Nephrotoma flavescens
GGGTCTACCTCATCGTATTAAAATGGGGATAATTTTTATTTGTTTATGATGTCTTAAGCTAACTAGAGATATATAACATGTCGGACGGAAATCTCTGAGTACTGGCCAATCCTCGATACAGTGAATGTGTAAATTCCATTTGCAAAGATTGAACAACTTAGGGGTCAATAGCAAACGGGTCTACCTCATCGTATTAAAATGGGGTTAATTTTTATTTGTTTAAGATATCTTAAGCTAACTAGACATATGTGCCATGTCAGTGGATATCTCTGGGTGCTGGCCAATCCTTGATTCAGTGAATGTGTAAATTCCATTTGCAAAGATTGAACAACTTAGGGGTCAATAACAAATGGGTCTACCTCATCGTATTAAAATGGGGATAATTTTTATTTGTTTATGATATAAGATATATTATATTAAGCTAACTGGACATCAGCGGCGTTTTCTAGTAATGTTCTGCTCGTTCGCCGAACGACTAAACTTGTTTTTGTTTTTTATATATATATATATATATATATATATATATATATATATATATATATATATATATATATATATAGCCGCCCCGGTGGGAAAGTGGTTAGCATGCTTGCTCCAGCGACCGGAGGTCCCGGGTTCGATTCCCGGTGGTGACAAGGAAAAAATTTCACGGCTGGTTTAGGATCAATGAATTAATCACTCATTATCCGAAATGAAAATATGATTATGAAACCTCATTTGAGGCGGCCAAATCCCTTGATGGGATATAATGCCAGAGAGAGAGAGAGAAATATATATATATATATATATATATATATATATATAAATGAATTAAATTCGGTGATAGTGTTACCTTAATATTACGAATAATTTAAACTATTTTATTTATAATCAGGGTTTTAAATGTTTTCTTACGGTTGTGAAACATACCAGAAGAAGATCAGTTTGAAGTATAAAATTTAACTTCATATGCACTTGTCTGGACTACACATAAAAAGCTCTATCTTTATAAAACATTCTAATTTTTTTAGTCTAAACACTCTAGATGCGTGCAGATTTACCTATTATAATAAGATGTTTAATTTAACTTAGATGCAAAAAATATTTTAAAATATAGAAAGGTCTTAAATTTAATATTCAAAAATTTTATTTTCTCGTTTCTTTAGGACATACAGAACATTTTACTTTTGACAATACAAAATCTGAAGTAACTTCATTAGCGCTCTCGTTTTATTCTGGATTGTTCGCATACAATGGATGGTAAGTACAATTATATTTTGAAGACAGAAGCGGAGACCGTTTCAAAATACAAGCTTTATTTTACCATAATTTTCAGGAATTATTTGAATTTCATTATTGAAGAATTGAAGGATCCTGTGAAAAATTTACCTCGAGCTATTGCTATTTCATGTACTCTAGTTACAGTCGTTTATGTTTGCACAAACGTTGCTTTCTATACAACATTATCGCCGGATGAAGTACTAGGTAGTGAAGCTGTTGCTGTTACATTTGCCCAACGAAACTTTGGATTTTTAGCATGGACAATTCCAGTTTTTGTAGCTATGTCTACGTTTGGAGCCGTTAATGGTATTTTATTAACATCGTCACGACTTTTCTATGCAGGTGCTTGTGAAGGACAAATGCCCGAAATTTTAACAATGATTCAAATCCAACGGCTAACACCAACACCAGCTGTTTTAATTATGGCTTTGTTATCAATGTTGTATCTAACTGTGTCTGATATATTTGCACTTATTAATTATGTTGGATTTGCAACTTGGGTAACTATTTAATAGCGCTTTTTTTATAAAATTACTATAAATAATTTTTGTTTCTAGTTAAGTATTGGAGTATCTGTATTATGTCTACCATGGCTACGATGGGCACAACCAAATTTACCACGGCCAATACGCGTACCGCTTATTTTTCCGATTGTATATCTGTTAGCCACAGTATTTGTAACCGTTGTACCAATGTATGCAAGTCCAGTTGAAACCGGCTACGGAATTCTAATGATATTGACAAGTATTCCTGTATATTTATGTTTCATTGCATGGAAAAGTAAACCATTATGTTTCCAAAAAGTTATGGGTAAGTATTTTTAAAAAAATTAATGAATCTTCAATTTAAAGCTTTAATTTTCCAAAATGTAAATTATTGTTATGTTTGTTGTATGTACAGGATATTCATGGAATTAATTCTCATCTTCTCATTAGGTAAACGCTTGAAATGTAAACTTTTATCATAAGGCCTCTAGTCTAAATTATACACATATGTTGGGAATTTATACAAGCGCATTTGTGCAATACAAGTTGTGTTGACTATAGGTAGTAAAAATATACAAAGTAGTTCGTCGGGTGAACTATATGGTGAAAATGAGGGTCCTATTTGAACGATTTCAGATCAGAAAACAGTTTTTTCAAAGTTTTCTTCGCAAATTTTGCGTTAACCCGCAAGACTATATAGAGCCTTAAAGTCAAATTCTAAAATTTTCAAAGATTGTTTTAGTTTTAATGTTGGGTAATGTTTTAATATTAAACCAATTAAAAAGCTAATAAACTAAACGCGAGTACCAGGCAACAAGTGATTATTACAAAGACTGCAGATATCTTGTTGTCATATCAATCCTGCAAAAGTGATGCAGTCTAGTAACCTTAAATATACTGAAATCTGAATTGAGTACTCTGTGAATAATACAAAATGATTACACTAGAACTTTACAGTGTATTACTAATTTTTTAATCATATAAGAGCATGAAAGACAGTATTAGAACTACCGAGCAAAGCAAGCTGCAGGCAAAATATATATTACGCGAGTTAGTTGATATTGTTGCTGAAATATATTGCACAATTACCGATGCCGTCATCTGTAACTTACTCTATAAGTTACAGTTGTACTGCTTAAAATAAACTAATTCTGACCGTCGCCATCTAAATCTTAAGTCCTACACGTGCAACGACAACTACTCCAATAAAATCGCGTCAAACCAAAACTGTCCCAATTCTGTTGAAGTAAAAATCATGATACCAATATTCGGCTCTTTCGGGTTGTATAAATAGCCTTTGGAAGTTGTTTGAGCAAATCTAGAAAATCAGCAAATTTAGAAGATCAACATAAACAATGAAGTGTTAAGTAAATGATCATTCAAGAGATCTTCAAGTATTCTGAGTAAAGTTGGAGTTGGGTTCTCTTCTCTTTTATCGTTAGAATTTTTTGTAGACTGGGCTGTTTATTTCTTAACATTTGCATATGCCGCTGCTTCTCGTCCTCTATGGTTGCCGGGTATTATTCTTTGCAATTTATACATTTTACACCTAATCTCCCGCCCATAATACTTCTGCATATTGTTGTTGGCGAATAGTGATTTTACTTCTAAAGATACTAATATGTCGTTTTCTTATGAATTTTCTTTATATACAATGTCTTTTAATAGATAAGAATTTTCGTATCTTATATTGAAAGTACAATATATAAGAGATAAGCAGGTGGTTTAATCGTCGACAGACGATCTATAAGATAGGTATTTTTTATCAAAGCATCGACATATGGTACGATAGCTTAAATAAAGGAGGCTATCAATCATCAATCAGCCAGCAGATTGCATTCAAATATTACAAAAATTTATCTGAACCCAAATGTTTAGTTTCATTTATCAAATGGATTTTATATAGTACCAGCGTTCCAAGGTAAAAAAATTTACATTTATACATCAAAACATTTTAATTTAATTTCATTAAAACCCTGTACATATATATGTGTTATTATTTAAAAAAAAAATTTAATGCTAAAATGCGCAAAACAATAATTATTTTAGGAGGATTTACACGAGGACTTCAGAAAATAATGATGGTGGTTAGACCGAAAAGTCAAAAGGTTTTTGTTTAATTTTTATTTTATTTTTTTATATTTATATTATGTATTTTATAATTAGATCTACTAGCTACTCGTACTGTTTTTAATCGATTCACATTAAAAATGTTTATTACTTTCCTTTACACAGCAAAATAAGACATTGTTATCATGAAAATTGTCGATTTCGCCGAAGTCTGCATTATTAGTTTTCGAAGTGGTGCATGATTGTTATTCAGAAACGAAGAATAATTCATTACAACAGTTAGGCCCGTTGCACACTTGAGCTATGTTTTTTGACTGATGTGAGCTATGTTTTCATTTTACAGTTTCCCGTTTCGGTTTCACAACTCAACTAAGCGAAACATTGTAGATAAATCTCAGATCAACCCAATATATATATATATATATATATATATATATATATATATATATATATATATATATATATATATATATATATATATATATATATATATATATATATATATATATATATATATATATATATATATATATATATATATATATATATATATATATATATATATACATATATATATATATATATATATATATATATATATATATATATATATATATATATATATATATATATATATATATATATATATATATATATATATATATATATATATATATATATATATATATATATATATATATATATATATATATATATATATATATATATATATATATATATATATATATATATATATATATATATATATATATATATATATATATATGTATATATATATATATATATATATATATATATATATATATATATATATATATATTTATATATATATATACATATATATATATATATATATATATATGTAGTAGAAGCTTGGCCATTTGAAATTATTTTAAGATTAATATATCAATCATTTTTAATCTGAAAACCAGTATTATGAACAAAAATAATAGCATTTAACATTTTAATGTGTGGTGCTGAGAATCTAAAGGGTCCCATACGAAACGACACATTTCACAACAGGATGTGCTAAAACAGGATGTTACAAAACAGGATATCACAAAACAGTACATGGTACACTACAGTACATGGTACGAAAGAGGACCGATTAAAACAGTACATCACAAAACAGTACATGGTACACTACAGTACATGGTACGAAACAGGACCATTTTTTTTTTTAATAAAGTATCATCCCTTACTACTGTACAATAAATCAACTGATACTTTGTATTTGTTAAGAAAAATACAACAACAGTCTTTAAAATGAATTTTTAAAACAATTTTTCACTCCCAAAAAATGTAGGTATATTTTTTAGAGGGTCATAAAATCAAGATGTGTTCCTTATCAAATTTTTTATGATGAATACAATATCCTTGAAAGTTCCAAATAACTAATACTATATACTAATACTATATTTACATTCCTTAAAAGCAAAATTATATTATACATTCAAATTCAAAATACGAATTAAAAGTCTTGCACACCTCACATATGTATTTGTACTGCTTCCATTTCATATTTTTGTTATATTTCACAACAATCGAGTAGTAGCGATTGAGATGTATGTATACAGGTGTATGTGTACAGTACATGGTACACTACAAAATAATATACTGTTAGGTGAAGGGATATTTTATTATAACGTAAAGCAACTATAATTCTATATAGTATACTGTCTAATTACTCTAGGTGAAGGGAAATCTCTACTTGATAGGATACTAATTACTAAACGTATTCAATAAAAAAATATTTAACAAATCAAGCTGAAAAAATCCTCTGAACTTCACCCAACAATGTTTTAAAAGATGAACATTTCAGATTTCGATATGATAAGATAAAAATATCCTGACTGTTCCGTACCATGTACTGTTTTGTGGTGTACTGTTTTCATCGGTCCTGTTTCGTACCATGTACTTTAGTGTACCATGTACTGTTTTGTGATGTACTGTTTTAATCGGTCCTGTTCCGTACCATGTACTTTAGTGTACCATGTACTGTTTTGTGTTGTACTGTTTTAATCGGTCCTGTTTCGTACCATGTACTTTAGTGTACCATGTACTGTTTTGTGTTGTACTGTTTTAAATGGTCCTGTTCTGTACCATGTACTTTAATGTACTATGTACTGTTTTGTGATGTACTGTTTTAATCGGTCCTGTTTCGTACCATGTACTGTTTTGTGATGTCCTGTTTTATTACATCCTGTTTTGAAATGTGCCATAGTGAGCGGCTTCGGAATCTAAAATATAGGTGCAAAATGTATATTTTTTGTTTTGACTTATGATTTGTTATCAAAAGAAAAACTGAGTTAAACATAAATTATGCTCCTAATATGTAGATATAAATGTTAAGATAAATCAAAATCTTATATTTTATTATTTACTGTTGATAAGGTTGTAACTATTTTCAATTAAGCCAAATAAATTCCGATTCACTTGAAGCCTTATATCTTCATCCAAAATTGACAGTATACGAGACAAAATTTTAAACATGTTTAGTAAAATAATTTTTTTGCGCATCATTAACGTGTTTTAACTAAAAATTGTTTGTAAAATATAATAAAATTTATTTAGATTTTAGAAAAAAAAATTAATTGTTAATAATTCGATTCTAAAATTTAAAAAATGAAATGTGAAATTTATAATTTACTAATTAATTTTATTTAAATCATTTGTAACTTTCATGTTAACGAGGGAAACTTCGGAGGGAACCAGCTACTAGACGGTTCGATTGGTCTATAGAAATATGTTTTATTTTTTATTTATTTATTTATTTAAAGAAATCTATTTTGTAAATTACATGTATGATTTCAGATTTTTTACAATAGTTTAAACAAAAATTAAAACAGTAAATTCAAACAAAAAGAAAATATAAAATATAAACCAAATTTTAGTTTGACAAATAAAAATTTAAAAAATAGTTCTTCAATATATTTTTAAAGTTGTTCTTTGATAAATTAAAATCAAATAGGTCGTCAATTAAGTTGAACGATTTCGTCATCCTATTAATGGGGTTGTTTTCTCCATAGTTAGTAGAATGGTGTTCAAGTGCTAAAAATTCATGGTTTCGAAATGTTCTGCATGGCACGTGAATTGATATGTTTTCCAAGATGTAAGCTGAATCAACGTGACCAAGCAAAACGTTACCAATAAAAGCCGCGCCCAAGAGAAGTCGTCTATATATTTTGTATTCCGTGCATCTTGTTGGGTATGGAGGTAAGCGAGCCACATTTTCATGGAATGGTAAGTTGTGGTCGTAATCCCAGTCACTTTTCTTTAACAAAAAAATCAGGAACTTCTTTTGAATGCTTTCAATTCTTTTTATGTGCACAGCATAGTATGGATTCCAGACCGTTACAGCGTATTCCAGTTGAGATCGAACATAAGCGAAATATAGTGAACATAAGGTTTGAATATCCTTAAATTCACCTGTCCATCTTTTAACAAATCCGAACATGGCATTCGCTTTCGCAATACAATTTTCAATATGCCTATTGAAACTGGCGTTTTCGACAAATGTAACACCTAAGTCTATAATCTCATTGACTCTTTGCAGTACTTCGTTGTTGACTTTGTATGAAGTAATAACCGGATTTCTTTTACGATGAAAAGACATGATTTTGCATTTCTTAGTATTTAAGTATAGTGAGTTTCGATCACACCACTCACTTAATCTATCTAAGTCTTCTTGAAGCTTCTCCGTATCTAACAAACCATTAATAGTACGAAAAATTTTCACATCATCTGCAAATATGAGCACGTCTGAGTTTTTGATTATCTCGGATATTCGGTCTATGAAAACGATAAAAATCCAAGGTCCAAGGTGTGATCCTTGGGGAACATCAGATGTAACTTTAATAACGTTTGATTTTTCACTTCCCATTATTACAAATTGTCGCCGGTTTGATAGATATGACTTAAACCAATTTATGTAATCGAGAGAAAACCCAAAATCGAATAAACTCTGGAGTGCTTTATGATGACAGATAGAATCAAATGCTTTACTGAAATCCGTGTACGCTACATCAACTTGACGGTGCTTTTCTATCTCGTTAATAAGTTTACTGGTGAATTCAACCAGATTAGTCGATGTGGATCGGCCAGGCATAAACCCATGCTGGTTTATTGATATATGACGTGCGATTGTGGATTTAAAGCTGTTGCATAATACTAACTCAAATAATTTCGGAATTGATGATGTTGTTTATATTCCTCTGTAGCATGTGATATCATCACGCTTACCCGATTTAAAAATTGGAGTAATTTTTGAAATTTTCCATTTTTCGGGAAACACGCCGGTGCTTAAGGAATGATTGAATAGATAGCATAATGGAATTATTAAAATTTCAGCGTACTCCTTCAGAATAGAAGAGGATATATCGTCAAGACCGCAACCATCTCCAAACCCCTTAAAGCCGATAAAATGTTGTCCTCAAAAATAATAGGAGGAGTTATTGATGTGTTGTTGTTGCTGGGTTGTTCGTACAATCCACTAGTAACGCTTGTTCTATAGACTGATTGAAAGAACGACGCGAACATGTCAGCTATATCTTTTGCGTTTGAAGAGCTGGTATTGTTGTAGGTCATATTAGCAGGGTATCCTTCAATTTCGCGTTTATTTCTAAAGTATTTCCAAAATTGTTTTGGATTTACTTTGATTTTGTCTTGAATTTGATCAAGATACGACCTGTATTTTGATTTGAAATAAATTTCAAATTCGTTACTATGTTGTAGAAACATAGTTTTGTCCGCTTCTAACCCGCTTTTTAACATTTTGGCGTACGCTTTCGACTTCCGATTTTTTAAGTTAACTAGTCTATCATCGAACCAGTGGGGATGAGAATTTTGTGGTTTACAGCACATAGGTACATAAAGTTCGAAGCCTTGAAGCATAATGTCATTAAATTTGTCCACATTTTCGTTAATATCGTTGGAATTGAGAGTTATTTGCCAGTTGATGGATTCAAGGTAACTTTGTAGCCCCACGCGGTTAGTTTTTTTAAAGTTGTATTTGATTGGTTGTAGGTGTTCTGATCTCGCCATTTTAGTTAAGTCAAATGCAATATCCAAAGATTTGTGATTGACATCATTTATGACAAAAGGTAGTAGGGATTCAGAAATTTTAAAGGTGTCAATGTCGTTGCTGAAGACTAGGTCCAATAATCTATCACGATTATTAGCAATTGTGTTTATTTGGTTCAAATTATAACCAAGCATGGCGTCCACAAATAAAGATTCCGCATCTGTTGTTATATTGCATGGTAAAATACAGTTAAGTTCCGGGTCCAAATTCCATGTTATATTTGGTAGATTAAAATCACCAAGCACAAGAACTAAATCTGACGAGTTCGTTGTATTAATAACTTCATCAATCGCATCGATGCAAGTTGCATAATGATCACTATTTGATTGAGGTGGTATATATGCTGCGTAGATGATTAGATTGGTTTGGTTGATTTTGATTTTTACACCAATTTGTTCAACTCTCGATGGCGCTAAAGTTACTGGAGCATTCCAGAGTTTAGAATGTACTGCTATCAGTACGCCACCACCCGATTTCTTTGAACTAGTTTCAGGAGACCGATCGCATCTATAAACAACGTAATCATGACCAAAAAATTCGCTGCTCCTAATGCCGGGTTTTAATGAAGTTTCACAAATTACATAAATGAGGTAGTTTGATTTTAAAACGAAGTTGTAGAATTTGGATGCTTTTGATGCCATTTTGTTTACGTTTTGATAGTAAATTGCACATTTTTCGTAGACCAATCTTTTCTTGTACTTTATGGGTTGAATTACCTTTTGAGTAATAGTATAAGTTCGAGCTTTCATTAAAAGTGAGTGTAGTCTATCATTAGCCACCGGAGAAAAATATTTAAACGATTGTGTGTGTCTAGAAATTGCAACTATGGCATGCGGTACACTATTGAACAGCTCAAGCGGTTGAGAATTGGTTCTTATACATATTACATTAGGTGAGGTTAAACCTTGTGCTTCATGGATAGTCAAGACTTTACTGGTTTCTGGTATCTTAAGCTGGGGGATTAGTTGTTTATCAGCTCTGGTAAAAGTTAGATAGAAAGCGTTCTCTAACACAGGTAATGACGCTAACGTTGGTGGCAGGTTTATAAATTCGGTAGAAGTTTCAACTGTGTTCATACTAGTGATGTTAGGGTAGTATTCTTTGAGAGCAGAAGTAACATCAGCTGGACATCTATACGTTACATTCAAGTATTCAGTCTTTGTTACGAAAGCACTTGCATCGGAAAATTGCATATTGACATGATGTAATCTGTCAATATATGGTATTTGGTTTTTATCACCCAGAAGATATAATTTAGAACATTTACTTTTGATAACTACAAGTCCTATATATCCAGCATGTACAATATATAATAGAAAATGTAATATTATATGATAGTAATTGACAAATTAGTATACTAATGTGATTGTTATGCACCTAACTAATTGCGATTTTGTGTCACATTCGATTTTCATTGAAATATCTACTTTTCTATTTTTTAAGAAAGAGAAAAATTAAATCAAAATCTTATATGTTCCATCTGGCAAAGCAACGAAAATAGTTCACATGGTAATGTGGTAATCACATGGTAAAATTCAAATTGTAGACAAGTACATACTCGATGTTTAGCAGAAAAGTAAAATGTACGACTCTTATGACAGATTTATCATAATCAGAATCATTGTACAGATTAAAAACAGAAATTTGTCGTTTTCGAATCAAAATTCCAATCCATTGACTGAGACGAAAGTCAACAGAATTAAACAACATGCTATCAGTACCATTAATCATTATATTACCCTTAAATTAATATGTCTCTGAAAATGGACACCCCTTTATTCAATAGTAAAGGTAACAACCGCAGATATATATATATTGTTGCTAATTAATGAATAAACATTTTCAGCTATATATTATTTTTTTAATATACATACTCGAAAGTTCAATAACAAACAAAAACACTAAATCTAAAATTATTGCTATTTACGTTTTATTTTTTCATCCTATTTTAAGTAGTAGAAGTTACAAAAACTAGGTATTATAAAATGTGCAACTAGTTTTGTTAAATTATATATTTTTTTTTGTTTTTATATAATAAAATTCATAAAAATTGTTATAAATGAAACAAACCCCCGATTTTTTTTCTTTCATTTTCGTTTTGTAAATAATAAAAAAATTATAAAATAACCCTGCGCAGTTATAGATATAAAAAATATTTTTAGTAAACTTTACAAAAATGTCAGTTATTTACATAAAACCCGCAATTAATAACACAAATTAAAAAATACAAATGATGTTTTCAAATTTTAGTAAAAATTTGTCAAATTTAACAAAAAAAGTGTACACTTAACAAGAAAATTGAAAAAATAATAAATTATTTTTATAATTAATCAAACTTTTGTGAAATGTATAATTTGTTTTTGTAGGCCATTTTACAAAACAATTTTATAGATTTGCAAACTGTTAGGTGACCTAAGGTTAGGCGCCCATTGATTCATTTTATTTAAAACTAAATAATTTTTCATGATATGTAAAAGAAATAAACCTCACAATTGTTTCGACAGGTTGGAATTTATGATATAAATCAAGTAATTGTTCATTTTATCCGAAGTATTATGTTAGTTGGTTCTGATTGAAACATAAACTAAGTCGAAAGTCGAAAAAAGTAATGGTAGAACATTCGAGTAGAGGGCATCTGGTAAAAAATGAATAAAATACCAAGGCACACCAAGGCACACCAAGGCACACCAAGGCGCACACATAAACATTATAACACACATATACATTATGTACATATTACGTAATGAAGATATTTCATTTTTCTCAGAAGCCGCTCACTCGGATAACAAATAAATGTCTCGCGTTTGACCATTTCCTTAAAGTCGAAAATATAACTTATTACAATTTGGGTAAACAGCAATTATCGTCCACACTCATGATACCCCTTAAATTTTGAAAAAATTGAGGGGTGTATAAGCCTTGATCAACATTCGATTTTTTTAACCAAAAACGTGCATATGTTAAATCTCGAATATACTATACTTAATTTCTAATCACGTGTGTTATATTCGAAATTTATTCGTGGTAAATGTAAATTTGGGGCGGTAAGTTGTACCATCACTTCGAATCGAAAAAGTCGACATTCGAAAAAAGTCGAATCGAAAAAGTGAAAGTTGTATCATTTTCGACTTTTATCGTTTTTTAATCTTGCAATACTTTTTCTAGATTGGAATGTCAGCTAGGTACATTTACTATTACTTTGGTTTTAATGATGAAACTTTATCATTTATCGCGATTCGAAAATGATACAATATACCGCCATTCGACTATTTTCGAATTTCGATTCGAAGTTACGGTACAACATACCGCCCTTGATGTTGGTCATAATATATACCCCCTACATTTTTTGTTTCATAAACGTCATACATATTCAAAAAATTTGATAAAAACGAAAAATCTTCTGCGCTGACTGCCGTTTTAATTGAACCTACCAATTACTATAACTTTTACCTTATAAGAAATAGAAGAAAATCAATCCAGACCATCGATGCTTTTAGTATAGGAGGCTTATAAATACATCTACTTCACTTAATAAATTGTCATACTATACCCCATTTAAAATAAATTGGAAATAACCGAAGAAGATGAAACGTGAGACTTTCTTCACTTTTCAATAATTTGAAAACATATTAGAATCGGTTTTTAGAAGATAACTTTAAAAGCTGGAGAGAGATGGTTGGTCAAAAAAATTGTTTGAATGAATGAACGAAGAAGTATGAATCCGGCCAAATTAAAAGACATTATAAATGAAGACTTACAGCAAAATTCCATGCTGATTTGAACCAATTTGCATTATTTTTGTTTGTGTAACACAAATTTTTTTTTTCAACTTAAACTTTTTAAAATATTTTTAAAATCGAAAAAGCTACTACGGAAGCTTCACTTCCGGTAGGTTGATTTCCGTGAAATTTTACTGAGATCTCCAAATTGAAGAACATTTAAATATGAAATTCCAACCTGATCAGTTAATCTGTTGGGCTGCGGAATCGTCCAACTTTGGGTTGAAAAACTAGTTCTTATCAAGACTCGTCATTGTTTGCAAAATTGCAAATTTAATTTGAAATAACTATCTTCTAATTAATTTCTCGAAAATACTGACGTCGTTTTTAAAATACATCCTTGCAAAAATTATTGGGTATACAAATAGGTCTCCTCCATTTTTTTTTTATCAAAAACTGGACATTTATCGTGAAAGAGAACGGTAGGTTACATTTTATTCAAAGTATTGTTAATCGCTAGCCTTTGGCTTAATCGTTGGAAAAAAGATTTGTCACAATTTTCTTACAAATCTAATTTGAAATAATTATCTTCTTAATTAATTTTTCGTAAACGCTGTCATAGTTTTTAAAATACTTTCAAAAATTACAATACGATTTTCGCCTAATTTCACTGGGACCTCCCAATTTATGAAAAAATCTTTAATATGAATTTCATCTAAAACCACTGAGAATTGAGTGGTTTTGTTGAAATTCACACGCCTGCGTTTAGAAAACGCATAGACCGACAGGTAGATAGAGTGCCAGAGATCACCTTAAAACCATTGTTCTCGGTGATACATAACGAATAGTAAATCTGCAAAAATGTCGAAATCGAAAATTTTCATATTTGGCCTATGCCTTATTTTACTACGTAAAAAATGTAGGTAATCTTTACTTTAGAGAAACAATTAACTACCAAATCAGTTATCGTACAGCACAAACATTTAAGTCCTGACCCTAGCACCAACTTCCATTTTTATATGCACTTAATTTCATATTAAAATAAATAAATTAATTATATAATTAAAATAAAAATAATTTTAAATGTATTTCTTTATTTCAGTAGCCGTAACTAAATTTCTACAAAAAATCCTCATGGTCGTTGGCAAGACCAAACCTGCTCAGGTTTAATCATTAAGAAATACTACGACATATTAAAAAGACATCTTTAAACATAATGCTTAATGTTAAACAAAACTATTAAAAATTATAATTAATAAAAATCATAATGGCTGTATAAAAGGATAATAATAAATATATTATTGTAAAATATATCAAAATTAGAAAAATTATAAAAATCGACGAAATTAAAATAACTCACAAATCTTAATTTTAAAATATTTTACTCTTTGTACTAAGCTATTCTAATATACTCAAATTCTTTAATATCTATAATATAAAATAAACTCATATCACTTTTACATATTGTTTAAGTTTTAATTATTATTTAATAAAATGTAATAAAATTTCATATCATTTACCATATTTACAAGCATACATATTTGGGTAATTAATAAACAAATTCTTTAAATTTGCATTGTTATTGTGACCAAACCTAGGAAGCGTATTTGGAAAAATTACAAAAACTAGTGACTCGACCTCTGGGTGCTCGGTGCTTCAACTCTAAACAGCTTATAGATCTACTAAAAAAATAAAACGATACATTCGATTTTCGATATAGATTTTCCAGGTGGTACTCGATTTTATTAATTAATTCTTGATCAATGTCGATTATGAAACCCGAGACCGAACCGCTGAATTTTTATAGATAAAATTACAAATTAATATAGATATTAAATCTGGAATGGCAAACGCCTTATAACGTTGTAATTTGTTTTTTTTTTGCCATTGCTCGTCGTAAATCCATAATTGATAACTTCCATTTCTTTATTGCCTACATCTAGAGAGCTACAAGATACTACAAGTTCTAAAAATCCCAAATATTTCAAATTAAACTACCTAGCTAAGTATCCAAAATTACGTTGAAAAACATAATTAGAAAATTTCCTACAGAGTTAAATTATTCACAGAAAAACAATAGTTCGTAAAAATTCTGCTTTTTTTTCTATTCTGAAAATTTTTACTTTATTTGTTAAAAAGTAATAATACATATTTGAAAATCACTTCAAATTATTCGTTTAGATTTTGGCAAAATGCTACAACTTTTATTTGAAATTATTTGTTATGAAAATATTTGCAAATAACTAAATACCATCCAAGGAAAGATCCTGCCAAATTTCACTGATTGTTACAAGCCTTTCTCCAGAACCTATAACTCATTTAACTTTGAAATAAACCGTTTAACCTGTAAAGCGTTTCTCAAAAAACTTTATCTCGATTTACCTTGCTATAGAAAGTAAAAACGGGTTTCAGTAAGATATTTATCTAAAATTCATTACGACAGCCTCAATCGGGCTCATCGATAAATGGTCTTCACTTCATCTCAGTAATTTAGGCCTTCTTGCAAAAAATGTACCCTACCAATGCATCTCTACTCAATTATGTATTTCATTGTATCTGTTTTATCTTAACAATTAGCACAGGTAAAACATTCGCGTCTGCGGAATTCTTTACTTCTATAATTAACATACCACTAAACTGCTGGTGTTATACGTATTAACAGCTCGAAGTGCTATGATTTAAATACAAAGTATTATATTAACATTTCTAAACCCTCATAAGTACACCCGATTTTAACAAATTATACAGCCATAAATTGAATGCATTGGCTATTGAAAACCAATGCCCAAATTAATTAATTAGATATTAATTACTATTTATTTATTCTGTTTTTATTAGTTATGCTCGAATCCATTTTAAGTGGATCCGAGCAAACTAATACAAACAGAATAAATGAAAGTTGTCACAGATCAATTAAAAACATAATACAATTATTTTTTAGTTACAAAATTTATTTAAATTTTAAATGTAATAAAACAAATACATTATCAGGATGTGATTTTCGATGTTTGATAGAGATTATTAATTCGAACAAAATGAGTCAACGAGAAATGTTGTCTGTTATCTCTTATCGACTGGAAGATATTTTTTATTTCCTGGCCTCATTCCATTTTAACACAAATTAACCAAACAATACCAGCCCTAATGTAGTTTTAGCTCAAATAAATATTCACCCTAATCTTTCCGTAACCTTTCATTTAATGCCCAACATGCAATAAATAATTGAATGAAATGAAATATTCATTTCTGGCTTGGAACTGAACTTTCTTCAAATCACATTCCCTCTCCTAAATGGTAACACTGCAACTAAGTAACACTTTCATTAGAGACGGGAAATTATTGGCAAAAATGATTAGAATGTTCTTCTCAAAATCAAGTGACAAGCACTTATATGATTATAATTCTTTATCTAAATCAATTGCAGTCCTTTCATTTTCATAATAATTTAATACTAATTTTGAGAATAAATCTATTTTGTAATAGTGGTTAAAGGACAATTTTTTTGTGCAAACTGTTAAACATTAACACACACCCTTGATAGTTTCCACACTTAGAAAAAAATATAATAAATACATGATTACATTTACCATATTATGATAATACTAAATTATTGTTATTATTAATATCATCATTGTGTGTTAAATACTATTATTTAAATGATTGATTTTATTATACTATGATATTCCTGGTCATTCTTCTTCATCATAACAATGATGATCACTCAAAAACAATTTTTTTTTTTGAGTGATCATCATTGTTATAATGAAAAAGATGAAGAAAAATGATCAAGAATATCATAGTATAATAAAATCACTCAATTAAATAATTGTATTTAACACACAATGATGATATTAATAATAACAATAATTTAGTATTATCATAATATGGTAAATGCAATCATGAATTTATCATATATTTTTCTGAGTGAATTATGTATTTTAGAGGTTTATAATTCATAATATTCATAATTTATAAAAATTTATATTTATTAAATTTTTTTCCTCAGACTAGAGAAAAATAATATTGACAAAAATGCTATAAATTTTGTTACTACTTCTTTGGCACAAAACAGTATATAATTTATTCAAAAATCGAAAGTTAAATGCATCATTATAGGAACTAAAGTAGATTTTTCCTTTAAAATTTTCCAAATTTAATAAAATCAAAATTAAAGTAAATAATTCAACTTTTGATACAATAATAGATTGTTAGGATTAAATGTGATACTTAGAAGTTTGAAGCTCATTTTAATCCGTTACTATTTTTTCTCCAAATAGAGGAGTGTGTTATTAATTAGTTTACAGTGTTGTAATGCACTATAAAATTTCAATGTAGCAAATTTTGAAAAATTTTATGTCACTCACCAAAGTGGCCTTGACTTTTGCTTTACACGGAGTCTTCACTAGGCAAAATCGCTGAGACTTTCTCTCATGATATTTTATGTATGTGTATGTTTTTTTCAATGTATTGATAAATGATTATCAAACAAATATCACAACTGGGCATTTTAGTCTCATAATAATTTCTTCAAATGTCAAAAAATCCGTAAATATTGTCAACCAATTTATAGATTTTTATGCTAAAACAGTATAGCATTGACAATTTCACTGACACTTTTTAAAAATTTCATGATAATTTTTTCGTGAAATAGCCTCCTGATAATTTGCTGAGAGTTTCAAAATTTATTTAACATACATACACATACATTCATAAATTTAGTCTCACGATAGAAAATCTCAGTGACTTGCATAGTGAAGACCCCGGGTTACAAAACGCCTAGAATCAAAAGTGTAGTCTATACCAACAAGAACTATTTTATACTAGTAAAAAGACGCCTGCTTTAATGCCTAATAGAATAATGGTATTAAAACAAACTAATTTTAAGACGTTTGGAGAAAAAATTATTTACTCGTACACATATTGTGAAAAAGAATTTTCAATAAGAACTGGATAGCAACATAAAACCTTCTCGAAAAAAGTGTATTTACTAACTATAAACTAATTAATAAAAAAATATTGTTAATGAAAGTGAAGTCTGAGAACAAATGAGGCGATTGAAATCTAAACTTGATCTTCTCCAAAAATAAAATAATTGAGTTATTATTTGAATCTGATAAACCTTTTAAGGAGGGGTATATCCTCTATCTCTATCCGGTCGCAAATTATGTAATTGCGAGGTGAAAAATGGTTACTAGATTTATTTTGGCATCCCAATTGACACATCTGTTTTAAATTTAATTTTTTTTGCGATTGTAAAGTAGAAATTCACGAAAAGACTGCTACGCATTTTCCGAGGTGGCAGTCTTTTTATGTATTTCTACTTAACAATCGCAAATCAAATTTAAATTTAAAAAAGATGTGAGAATTGGCATGGCAAAATTAATCTAGTAACGATATTTCGGATCGCAAATGGTTGATTTGCGACCGGATAGAAGATATACCCCTAAGAGGGGTAACTTTTGCCCCTTCAATTTACTCTAAAAATTTACTCTAACACTGAAATATTTGAGTGCAGA
The DNA here is from genome assembly GCA_932526605.1 of Nephrotoma flavescens. Taxonomy (NCBI): domain Eukaryota; kingdom Metazoa; phylum Arthropoda; class Insecta; order Diptera; family Tipulidae; genus Nephrotoma; species Nephrotoma flavescens. The sequence continues at coordinate 98,771 of OW052220.1, forward strand.
AACTATGTTTTGTCATCCACAAGTGAATATAACTCAAACAAAAATTTTTCACAATACAAAATTTTTTCAAAAATTTACGTTTTCCACTGCTGTAAGGTTTTACTAAAACTCTATCTTTTCCATAATTTAATTTAAAAAAATAAGTATTTCTGGATTCATTGGATTTTGTCAACTATCTTGAAATAACTTAACATGGAGAATAATGCGTCTGATTCTAATCGACAGAATATCGTTTGCAAGTGCAACTCGCCAGAATAATGCCACCTTTTGCCCGTAGGATATCATAAAAATAATATTATTTTATTTCTGGAAATGAAATTTATATATATATATATATATATATATATATATATATATATATATATATATATATATATATATATATATATATATATATATATATATATATATATATCTTATTTATTTGTTTATTTGGGTTTGCTTTTCTGTATTGGTTAAAAACATTGAAAATTTCCCATTGGTCACTTAATATTGTAATACATTAACGTTTAAAGCTTTCAGGTTGTAGTATCTTAAACACTAACTTTGCAAATAAAAGCATTAAATGGATGCTTCATTTGCAAAATCGAATATCACCATAAAACAAGAAATTGACAAAAATGTGAAAATACAATATTGTTTTATATATTATTTTTTATGCATGCAATGGCTAAAAAAATTTTATAATTTAGTAGTGTTAATACTTACTACAGTAATTTTTTTTGGAAATATACCGTTAGGAGTCAATCAAGTGCTTTGATATTAAAATTTAAAAAAATTCAAAAAATGAAGTTAATCGATTTGGCAAGTGAAACATCCAAATATCGTATGTATATGAGAATGCATGCTGGCATCCTGTAAACTAAGTAATATCTGTGTTTCGCTGAGACAATAATTTTATTTATTTTGTACTAATTAAATTTAAAATTAAATACAATAAAGTACAAAAGTACAACATTATTAATGTATAATTAGTAAAACAATATATGTCTATGCCTAAATAATTAAATAAATTTAAGGGTAAATTAATTGATAAAAACAAAACAAGAACGAACGATTACTGTTAGTTAATTACCAAAATACGATCGAATATAATTAAACAAAAGTGCAAAAGTATTGTATTTAAAAAATTTAGGTATTAAGATCAGTTACATATTAATAAGTTAACTAGAAATGTATAAATAATTGTGTATGATAATAAAATATTTTATGTAAACACAATGTAGTTTTATTGTTACGCAAATGTTGCAATATCAGCTATCTAGCCTATTTGAGAAATCGTAAGATAAGATAAAATAAGATAAGATATATACAACGCAGGGCAGCTGTTAGGCTGGTTACCTATAACGTAAGTATACCCATGGCAAGATGAACACAGATTTGTTCGAACAACGCAGTAACTGAATTACTTGAGCACATGCAACTACTGCTGCTTCATTCGAATATCACCTAATTATTCGACGAAATCTGTTACATAATACACGATTCGGTGACCGAACTGACTAGGAATCCTGATCCTGCGAGGGTCTCTAATACTACTGGAAAAGGAAATGTTCTAACTTATAAAAGAACCTACTTGAGCAAACTGTCGTTTTTCCATAATTCAGTTCGGTGTTTTATTCTCACAAGTGCACCATAACCATTTCCAAATTCAATTGTTAGTAAAAAATTATTACAATATTAAGGTTAGTTTGTTATTTGGGATACTTCTATTGACTATCTTCCTTCCACTCACCTTAAAGATGAGGAGGGTACATTGATTTTCGTTTTTGGAATTAAAGAAATTCACAAACATTCCTGTGACCCCGAACAATTACCTCATGATCATCTTCCTCAAGCAATATGTTTCACTTACATTATGTAAAGTAGAGTAAAAATCAAACAAACTGCAACACATACAGTTATTTCCGAAACGATCCCAATAGACGGCTCAAATCCTCTCTGTGAAACCTCTACTGTCCCCCAAGCGATCCCCCGCCAACATCACCAATCATCAAAACCCATGCTTTGCAAAGCCGTGACGAATCCATGTCAGATTACAAACGTATCGTGCAATCCTACAGCTCAAAAATTTCAGCGTACGACCAATTATTCTAAAAACTTCAACAAAAACATCCACAACATTCAGCAAAGAGACTAATTATAACATCCAAACCTAAACTAAACGTTCTTTGCAACACTGCAAATTTGACTTCTTGTATTAGTAATTAACAGCTACACCATGTCCCCGCCGCCACTGTGTAAATTGATCACGCATATTGCATCACTCGACCAAACACGATGCAGTTCTCCACATTATAGAGAAAAAGTGTACCCCTTCCCAATCACTAAAACTGTAAATACAATAAATAAAGATGCCCATCGCAATCCCACCATCACCCAATATTCTCAAAAACAAGCCTATGAAACTGAATAAATTCAAATAAAACGTAAAAACTATGAAAAACAGAAACACTTTCAAAATCATCAGTCCCTATTCCTCACACGTAAAACATTCATATGTACGCAAAGATAGAATATCGTCATCGCTCGCAATCGAAAAGCGTGCGTTAATTTTCCATTAAAACAACAAATAACCGAGCTCATAGAACTTCACACGTGTATCGTAAAACATCTGCAAACACAAGCACAAAAAGTAAATATGCAAAGATATATAATAATTACTATCTTTGTGCATTTTTCCTGCACACACTCGTCAGATTCTGCATCCATACACACCCATACATAGGACACAGCTAAAATCATATTATGTATAAGCTATATCAAAACAAAACACAATCACATTCTATATAGAATATGATTGCGTTTTGCGTTTTACATCGCAAAACCACGTTTTCGATGGTTATGTTATAATCCTACCATACAGCTCCAATACTAATCTTCCATGTAAAATTCAATGAATATACGAGTAAATAAGTATACAACGAAAGGTAGGATTCAAAAGCAGAAAAACACGAAAAATACTCATCGATCACTAAACATGCATACTCTCCTCCAAAAACAACAACAAAAATTGTTAGCAAGTGTACAAAAAGAACAGAAATTGAAGAAACCCTTTCTCGCACAAACTATATATATTCGAATAACCCATAACATGAAAATACTTCTACTCTACACCTTCATGTGTTATAAATATATACTTAAAAAAAATTATTTTGGGAAACAATTATATAATAAAATATGTAAAAACAATGAAAAAACACTTATCTTATGCATCCTTCTTTGCAATCAAAACAGTCCTACAATACATACATATTGAAAATTTACCTAAAATGCGTATGATGCAATCAAACAACGGTATCAAAATACATACAAACGAAAATTGTTATGTATATATTCTACACCATTGCAAGCACACCATACACAAATTAAGGCAAAACGCAATATTTAAAACTTTTCACTTTACTTATTACATTCACAAATTATTATTAATATTATTATTATTTATTTAACTATCAATATATATTGTAGTTATTTATTAGTTAATTAATTAAACACAGTTGAATTAAATTATTTATTTATTTCGAGGAGAGACAAAAACACGTCTTTCCTCGACGACGATCTATCGCCGTTCATCTAGTCTATTTGAGAAATCGTAAGTTATATATACCTAACCTACCAGTATTTTAAAATTTTACTAGTTCCGATTTGTGATTCATTCTCGTAACGTCTTCATTGGGCGCTTTCAGGTCCGCGGTCCATGCCGTATAATCCTGATAGTTGCCTCTCATACATTTATTTGACCAGTTTGTAAACTCTTCTTTTTTCTTCTTAATGTGTTGTTTCCATCTTAGCTTAGCATCGAGAATCAAATATAGAAAAATGTACTGGCTCATGGGTAGAAATTCTGAGCTCTCAATACACAACAAATTGCTTCTACACAGGTAAATGCTAAAACCAGTATGGACCTATGGTATCCAGCTTTGGGGTTGTGCCAAGAAGACCAATGTACAAATGATACAATGCTTCCAAAATAAAGTACTACGAGACCCAAATTTTTGATGAAAATGTTTCCTAAGTATCGTTAATCTTTATAAGATTGATACTCTTTAGTTAAAGCTCTATTTTATATTACAACTGCTTTAAATAAAAAAAATACTGACGGCAGCTTCAACGGAAATTATATAAAATTAAAATGTTAGTTATTTTGTGCACTAGTTTCTATATGGTGCCATTAATTTTTATAAATATATATTCTATTATAATTTATTTCATTATTAAAATAAAATTAAGTAATTTAATATAATATATGAATACTTTGAATATAGGCCTTACAAAAAACTTTCTTTATCAAAAGAAAAAAAAATGTAAACTATATATGTATATTCACAAAGTAAATTTATTTATTACTTTGGGATGATTTTTTAGTTATAAATAAATAGAATATTTAACGTTTTGTTAAGTTAACATAATGTTAATCAAATAATAAATTTAACATTATGTTAACTTAACATTTTGTTGATATATTTTATTTATTTATAAATAGAAAATTTAATTTTAATTAAGTAATCCCGTATTACTTAATACATAATTATGTATATGATTAATCAAAATGTATATTAATTTAAAATCAATCAAAATAATTTTTTATTCAAATGTTTTTTTAAAAGACAACAAAATAATTAATAAATAATATACATTATACCTAAACTATAAATTCTATTATATATGTACTATACACTTAAATTTTTGTATTTAAAATAAGTTTAGTTGTTTTATTTGCCTTTCACCAACTATCAATATATAGGAAGAATTTAAAATTTTTGCTATTTTTCTAACAAATTCAATTTTATGTCAATTCCAATTTCAAAACTCGAACTTTGTTGTGGCGAACATCCGACTTTCTTTTAGCACGAATGTATACACATATCAAATACAACACACTTGAATTTTAAAGCGGAAAATTAATTACCAGACTTTTGGTAAAACTGTCTTGTAAAATCAAAAAGTATTATCTCTGCCTAAAATTCAGAAAACCAACAAGGTCTTGTTGGTTGAAGATTTAACCGACCCTTCGGAAATATTGGGAACTGTATTTCAATATTAAACGTTTTGAAACAGCAATAAAAAAATTTGATAATTCAATCTATACGGATGGCGTGGGTGTACCAATACAATTGGCAGTATCATCAACCGAAGAGAAATGTAACAAATCATTAAAACGACTTAAAAGTGTACTGGATATGAAGAAACAAAAGTTAACAACGACTACATCGCCGCCGCCACCATCAGCAAACATATTATTAAAATATATGAAATCAATAGAAAAAACTAAATTAAATAAAATAAAATCAATAACTAATACACCACAGCCTTCAAATAAAATCAAATCATCAACTAGTACACCAAATTACACAAAAATAGTTGGGATAGATCCGGGTGAACGTTTAATGCTTGGCGGAATTGAATATTTCACCGATGAAAAAACTAACGAAATAACACATCATGCATCAATCAAAATAAAATCGGCAAAGTACCGTTATGACACGGGCGAAATGTCGAGACGGGCGCGATTAAAAAAGTATACGCGCGACCCGGACATACAGCGCGAGGCCGCAGAACCATCAACACCAATCGTATCGAATAACAAAAATGGACGTAGACGACGAAAGAAACGACCGCCAGACCCAATGAATAAGGCACAATTGTTAATGATAGAAATTAACAAAAAATACAATATTGTCCTGTCACATGGACCGAAAAATTACAAAATTTATACCGCTTGGCGATTACAATATATTAATTATTTGCAAGATTTATACACGCAACGTCGTGTGGCCCATTTAAAAATGGAAAAATATATTCGTGTAGAAAGAACATTACATGAATACAGACGTCGACTTGCACCACCTACGCATCATACGTTCATCGCATGGGGCTCCTCAAATTTAGCCGCTGATTCAATCATTAAAGGTTACGTAAGAACGCCAAAAAGAAAACTATTAAATTTATTGGAAGAATCAACAAATTGTACCGTTTTGTTAGAAAACGAATTCCGAACATCAAAATTATGCTCCTGTTGCCACCAGAATCTAGCGATTTCAAAATCGCCCAACCGATTTGCAGTTTGCCAAAACTGTAAAATCGTGTGGAATCGAGATGTCAACGCGGCAAAAAATATATTACAATTAGCTTTAAATGGAAACACAATACCAGATCCATTCAAAAAATAATATATATTAAATAATATATTATATTGGTCGGTAAACGCATACGCTCACTTGCGGGTGTATGCGTACTACTAGACTAACTACTTTATTTTTGTTAATAAAGTTGTATCGCCCTGATAATTATCTCGCTGAATGCCATTCTTTGGTCTTTAGTAAATATAGCAACTAAACAGACAATCATAGTTGTTTTAGGTTGTCTTTGGTTATAGTATATTGTTGTTGTATTTATTGAAGGATGATGAATAGGAATTTTCAACTAGATAAATTTAACTATTGCTACTTGAGATTTAATTATTAATATAATAATGAAATTGAATTGATTTGTAATTATGTACTTTAAATTTTACGTCAAATTTTACGTAGTATTGATTTCAAAATGTGTGCTGGTAACAAGTGAATTAAATTAATTAATTTGTTTAATGATGAAAAGTTGATTAAAATATTGTTTATATTATTAATAAATAAATAAATTACACGACTCACAATTATATATCATACATAGCTAATGAATTGTCGTGCTGTTATACGAAATGCTTTTAGCAAGCCGTATCCCATTATAATCACTATTAAAGTGCAACTGCGGACGAGCATAAGTTTACGTACTCAATGGATTCTCGCCCGTGTTCAACGTAGGGAAAGGATATTTAGGAAACTTGTTGAGCGCTAGTACTGTTTCGTATTTATACGGCGAATCTCGCAAACTTTTAAAATAGTCTTCCATTAAGTTTGAACTCTATCGATCATTTCAATTTTGAAATCGTATTCCTGATATTAACGTGGAGGGCTAGGATACTTCACTTTTCTTTCAATGTAGCTAATACAACCGATTTGAAAGCTCTTCCCGTATCTTCACACTTATTTAATCTTTGACGAATATCCGCCGAATAATCCTATTTTGATTAAAATCAAAATGGAATGTGTTGCTTTGAAATAGTCAGTTTATCAAAATAAGAAATTATCAAAAACGTCAAATTATCGAAAACGGATACAGCATTATCAAAAACAACGAGTACCAAATTCCGAACAGGAATAACACCTCGAATCATGAAGACGTCTGATGTAAAAGGTAAATATTCAATGAACAAAATACAGAATATAAATTGAGATTAATACATTGATATATAATTAATTCAATTTTTTTTTTGTTGTATAATTTTAAATAGAGTTTAATTGGTGAAAATGTGAAGCTGCAACAACAGGAGCCAAAACACTTAGTACAACACAGCCAACAACAATTACCTTTGGAACTAGAAAACGAGCAACGACTACACGTACAAGTGTTACAAATAGGCCTTATAATAAACTTTCTATAACCAAAGAAAAAAAATGTAAACTATATTCTCAAAGTAAATGTATTTATTACTTTGGGATGATTTTCTAAATAGAAAATTTAATTTTAATAATTATAATTAGTACTGTCAGCTCCAATGGTGTATGTCTTTGAAGTCGTCTCATGCCATTGGCGGTGTACAACTTACGATGTATGCATTTTGCGAGCTCAGAATTTTTGTCCATACATTTGCTTGTATTTGATGTTTTCTGTTTTTTTTTTCTTTTTGATGTGCTCTTTCCATCTTAGCTTATCATCGAGGTCATGCCAAGGTATAGTTAGCTGTATTTGAATATGGAATTTGGTTTGAGTTAAAAACCACAGAAATCTAGTATATATTTGGTTTGTAAAGTTGGCATGTTGCCATTGTTTAGCTTAGTTACTAGCTATAATTTCTGAATTGTGAAGTTTGCTTGTTGCTTTCGATATATCTTTTCCAACTGCTAGAATAACTGTATCGTCTGCATATGTTGCTGCTGCAGTACACATATATAGGTCCTAGTTTGCTACCTTGTGTTATGTCTGCTGATATTATTTTTAGTTCATAGTACTCGTTTTCAAATTTGACTCGAAAATGTCGATCTGCCATGTGAATTTGGTAAAATTCCTTAGGCAGGTCACGATGCAGTGCAAATTCAAGCCCTTGGTGCTAAACTATGTGGAAAACTTCACCTACATATAATGAATACAAAATCCAAATTAATAAACCGTAATCGAAACAATTTGTTGGGCGTAGTCTTACCATGCATATCCGGATCTTGCGCTTTGACATGTAGATACTGGCTGATTTTGTAACCTGAATTTTGCCTTACTCACTCTACTCCATCGAACACTGTCATTAGTATTAGGCTTTGACCCCCGCAGAGCTACAAGTTATTTCATCAAAACACATAACTAGTATGTTAAAATTGGAAAAGATATTAAAATCTAAATTAAATCAAAAATCAGTTATACGATTTAAAATCTTTATTTATTTTAAAATTTGAAATAAAAAAACTTAAATAATTACAAAAAATTTGTACAAAATATTCACCCTTTATTTACAAAACTTACGTCGAGTATGGGAACTATTTTGTATAACAAAGTATTTTAATTTTTGAATAAACAAAAGAATAAGATGGGACCTTGACAAAAAACTTTCAAATGCTATACGCATTTTTAAGGTTTTGATTAAATATCGAAAAACATAATTCCAAAAATAATAGTCTTGTAATTTTCAAAATGAGGCCTTATACAAAGGCATGAGCAAAAAAAACTAAAATAAGATATTTTAACCGTTTGCGTCCCAGGGCGTATTGAAAAAACACTGCCGAAGAATCCCAAACAGCGCAACCGCGTTTTTTCTAAATGAGTACGAAAAGACAATCTATTGAGACAAACCTATTGCAGATTAAAAGGAGCTGTGTAATGTATGACTATTTACATAAAAAGGAGCTGTGTGATGTATACTTGCTTCAGTGAATCTGAACGCGCGACTTCGACAATCGGTAACGCACCGTCAGTTGTCGACAATGTTCGAAATGTATTGGGTTTTATCGGCATAAAATCTCAACACCGCGATCGCGCTGCTTGGGACTCAAAGGATTAAAATAACATACACATTGCAAAACAGCATACTGGAAAGCAACCAAACTGAAATTCTAAAATTATACAACAGGTAAGTTTTCCAATGATTGATCTTTCGATTGTAATACAAAATTTTGAAATCTTCAGATCCAAACACTAGAGTTCAATTATACTTTGAAAGAAATTTTCAGAGCAATAATACTATATATTTTTTTTTATTGGTTTCCAAAAATTATAAGTTTCCAAATTGAGAACAGAAGAAAAACTTTGCAAATGCCAATAAGTGCCTAATAGTAATAATTTGTACTGATTGCGCAAGAACTATAATTGTTCACCTCTGCGAAACGATTATGGATGACTGGGACGGAATTCCTCGACCGAATATGATAAATTTAAATATTGCTACTTAAGATTTAATTATTAATATAATAATGAAATTGAATTGATTTGTAATTACTTTAAAGTTTACGTCAAATTTTAGTAGTAGTGATTTCAAAATGTGTGCTGGTAACAAGTGAATTAAATTAATTAATTTGTTTAATGATGAAAAGTTGATTAAAATATTTTTTATATTATTAATAAATAAATAAATTACACGATTCACAATTATGTATCATACATATGTCGTGCTGTTATACGAAATGCTTTTAGCAAGCCGTATCCCATTATAATCACTATTAAAGTGCAACTGCGGTTGAGCATAAGTTTGCGTACTCAATGGATTCTCGCCCGTGTTTAACGTAGGGAAAGGATATTTAGGAAACTTGTTGAGCGCTAGTACTGTTTCGTATTTATACGGCGAATCGCGCAAACTTTTAAAATAGTCTTCCATATTAGCAGAAGACAAGTGAGTTTGAGCAAGAGGTGTTGGCGAAGATGATACGTATTGTGCTGTGATTGACACAGGTTTTAAATTAAATTTATACAAACTGCTGGTTTGTTGGAGTTTTTGGTAACCACTAGGATTTACGTTCAAATTGGAGTTCGTTTGAGCGTCGGTTGTTCCAATATTGATTCTTAAAATTCGAATATTAATTTCATCTTCATTGAGATTTTTCAAAAAGAATCGATGGAATTTTGATGATAGGATATATACATAATTTGGATCGTTTGGAGAAATTCTAATGTCGGCTGGGAACTGTATTTGCTCTGGGTCGTATGCTAGAACTCTATAAATATTAAAAACATACTATCAATAAACATACTGCCAATTATTTTATTTTGTATAACTTACGTTTGAGTATTTGTGCTAGGATTCCACTCAGCAATCGCCGTTTCCGTAAATGGTCCGAAGAATATCGATCCGCTTTGTGAGACGGCAAGACCTATCCCTTGAGATGATTTGCGCCCTACTAGTTTGACTGGTAGTTCCGAACGTGGGTCAATTGGTCCACCACGAAGGTCTTTTGTTGAAATCGAAAAAAGGCGATCCGTAGCTAGTGGTTGAAAGTAAACATTTTGTATTCTTGGATCAAACGCAATGCCAACAACACCATCCATCAAAGTAAATTTGTGCCCCTCTATTTTGGACTCACCGAAATCTGGATCAGGATACATAGCTGGGTGAGTTAATCTCCACGTAAAATCTTTCTCACTGTCATAGACAACGATTGCTTAAAAAGAAAACAGCCGAGTTAAAAATACAAGCCATGTTTTTAGAAAATGTACATGAAATGCACAGAAATCTTCTTGTTTCGACCACCGAAAAATATGCAATATCATTCATCTTAATTAGGTAGATTAAGTAAATATAATATACCGTATGTTTCAATAATATAAAAAAAATTTAATAAACTGTATTATTTCTTCAATTAGGGGTTCGGCTCCGTTATACTTTAATAATATGCTGTACGAGTAATATACGGTCCTAAAAGTGGGAGAAATCAACTTTCTATAAAATAATAGCAAACACGTTAAACATCGCAGCCACAGATATCTGAGATAAGGTGTAGTAACAGGTGGAATTGTTCGCTCAGTCGCACACATTATCTACGGTACTTTAGAAGATTTCATTATTTAGTTTTTCTTTATGGGTGTAGTTTAATATTTCGACGAAACCTGCCTAATACATATAAGATGATGTAAACCTTTCTAAACATGGTCAAACAGTCTTATTTCACTGTTCCAATACGACACCCATTCTTTATACAGGTAACCCTCCAAGAACACGGCATTCGACGAACACGGTTTCGATGCACACAGATACCCATTTCCTCAACTTACACGGTTCAAACAACACGATTTTCGTTATTCTCTTTTATTTTGTTTTTTGTATATCATAACAAAAAATAAAGCATAAACTTTTCTTTATTTTCCTTTTTGTAGTTTCGAACAACACGGTTTTAAAGAGCACGGAACGAATTAATCGTGTTCTTCGAGGGTTTCCTGTAATAACAATTACTTATCACAAGTTTATTTGAGAGGAATTACATTTGCGAACACAAACCACCTTTTTGAAACAACAAACAAATTAAATGGGAATCACAAACAAATTACTTGTGTTTTTAAATTTTTACATCATTATTTCTACAAATTTTTAACGAAAAAATAAAAATTTATAAAATGTGAATGTAAAACAACTGAAAACGAACAAGAATGCGAAACGTCAACAAAATAAAATTAATCATTTTTATTAACACATGGTTAAAAAATAAAAATTAGCCAAATATCCACATATTAATATATGTTACGGTAAAAGTCCTAAAACGGTAAATGTCCGAACAAAAAATGAAAAAAATCTTGTATTTTTTCGAAATCTAAAACATCCTACATTCTTAAAATGGTTCACCCTTCATCCAGGAATATCTTTATGGTACATATTAGAGTGCAAATTGTAATTTAAAATAGTATGGCTTTACTAGCCATCATGGACCCGCGGGAGGTACTTGTGTACCTCATGACGCTTAACCCTCTGATGGGGAATAAATGAAACTACGGGCTATGAGGGAAGGTCAACAAACATTTCGTAATCATCGGATCTCCGTACAACCGGTTTCTAATAGTGTAAACGAATTTAAAAAATTAAAATTTCGGACATTTACCGATTTTGGTCTTTAACCGTAACAAAGAGAATGCTTTTAACATAAAAAGGGTATATGCCGCAATCGTAACTGTAGATTGGAACAGGTAAGGTATTGAACTGCATTTGATTGTCCCTATTCATTTAATTTCCCAATTTCCTATTTCACAGATACCAAGTTATAGTATCTGTGAAATAGGAAATTATGGAATTAAAATAATAAATAACAAAAGGTTAGAAAATGAAACTACCAAATTCCTTATTGTACACTATACATTTGGATGGGGTGAGTGAAAAGGATAGGTAAGATTTAACGAGCAAAAAAGAAGACACGTAATAGTTATTTGTGGCTAAACGTTTAAACCATATGTACATGTATGTTGTGATTCAATTTATCTTACGATGTTCAAGTTATATATTGTAACAACTTACAATAGAAGAAACGCCAAGAAATATTTTACACCAGCATGCGCTTAGTCAACGGCCAATACCCAAAATATCTGACCTGGCTTAACAACATGAAGAAAGAGTCTATTACGCTAGTTAATTGTGTTGACTGAACTAGTTCAGGATAAAAATATGATGTAAACCATACTGGGCTAGAACAATTTAAAATGCTGCTTTCATATCGGACTAAACATAAAATAAAATAATGACTATAGAAAATTTTAAAATTAACATTTTACGAAAAAAGCTAATTTTGAATTATATGAAGCATAAAATTTGACATTTGTTTTCCCTATTGTAAGAGGTTGCTAGGCGAGCGGTATTTCTGCTTCTAATTTCTAGAGCCGAAGCAATCCCAACTCCTTTGCGATTCATTGTTCACGTCCTGCCTTATGCATTAGCGAAATCGAGAACATATCATTGATTCGATTTACAGAGACCAGCTGCACATTGCATTGCACAAGCCGGCTAGAATGTCGCAAGTTGGGTGTAGCAGCTCTGACAGAAATTAAAATCTTTCCCTGGAGAGTTTGTAGACAATTTCATTATCTTCACTAATTCATTGAATTCGCGTTAAGCCGACTTCGACATATGGAAATTTTGTGTGATTGACCATTCTTATAAGAAATCACTATTGGTTTTCAGGGATTTAAACAGGAATATCGACTTTAAATTATACAAGATAGTTTTTATGAAAAGTCCGGCAAGTTAAATTTTTCACTTTAGAAATCAAGTGTAGTGTATTCGAGGTCTATGTGTACATTCTTGGTAAAAAAAAAATCCGCTTACCAGGTGCTACTGTATCTGTGATATAAACAAAAACATCATCACAATTATTAGCTGGATTTGATGCAGTCTCATCAATAATCAAATTAGTGAATAAACTTTCTCGCCGTAGTACTTCACGTGGAAAATCAATTCTGGAAAATATAAAATAATTAAAAGTTGTTCAAATTTGATTCATATTGCATAAATTACTATTGTATATTTTTATAAATTTTTACCTTCTTACTACTTGATCAGTTTTTAGATCATAAATCAAAATTTTTGGTGGGCATGTAACCTCAAAATCTTCTAGTGACCGAGACACACCCGCATCGAGTGCCCAGAGTCGATTACAAGAATCAATTTTTAGTCGATAAACTGAAACCAAACCAATATCACTGCAATTGTAATGATTTTGTCCCGCATCGTGATGTGTCCAATCTGGATATGCTGCCAACACAGGAGAATCACCAGAAGTACTTCTACTTACAGAAGTTAATGTTGCCGGTACTCCAGAGAACAAACGAGGCAATGCAATAAACATACGTTCATTATCGAGATCAACACCAGTGGCTACAATTTGTGCCGGATTATAAAATTCTTTATTGTTAGCAGGCCAATCCCATGGAAAATTAAAGTTTAGTACATTCCACTGCTTGTACGTCTCGAGTTGTGGCGCTTGTGATAGTAATGCAGCTTTGTTATGTTGTATCAGCACCGCTAATGATACAATCGCAAATCTGACAAAATTACGTATTTTCATTATTGTCAGTGAATTTGTCAGTGAATCTGAAAACGGAAAAATTAAATAAAATTAATTTTCGCTTATTGTGCAGAACAATACAAATTTTGAATGGTTATTTATAAGTATTAGCAAATACACTTAAAGCTATTTAGTGTTAAAGATTTAATAAATTACGAGAAGTAAAATTACAATAGGGAATAAGAAACGTAGATCAATTTGTAATTTTCATTGCAAAAGGGGCAAACTGTAAAGTTGTTTATGAATTTGTTAAATATTTGTGCTTAAATTCAAATATGTGGCTCACCGTATCGTGAATAAAATGCCAAAAATCCTATGCTTTAAACATTAAAATCGTTGCTAGAAATATGAAGATTTGTTTTTTTATATTTCAAAGAAAGAGTATGTTCTGTTCTAACAAACTAACAAAATTCAATAATTTGTATATGAATATTATATTCATTCTAATCGTTTCTCTAATTTTACGTTTATGATTATCATTAGCCAAGATCTTGCACACAATGCCTCTACTTTACAACAAGCACAAACTGTTACAGATTCAATTAATTATTTGAGTTGTGTTCGGGGTAATAAAACAAACAAATTTTTGGGTGACGTTAATTGTGCAACCCAAATTAAGTTAATATTGAAACAAATGTTCCAAGTAAACACAACAGTAGCAAATTGCTAAAATAAGTAAAAAAACAAGTCATGCTTAACACAAAAGATCTAAAACTAATATTCAAATTGTACCTATTTTGTAAAACACCCATTAGCAGTTAAATTATTCAAACGAAGATCATAACGATAAAAATAATTTTTAAATGAACTTTAGAAGTAATTTTTGAATTCCAAATGTTCGATTGGTAAGCAAGATTAGAATGTAATTAAAAATTAGTTTACAACAATTTGAATACATATGAGAACATTATCCACTCGTTTCAAGATTTCAAGACTCAAGTTCACAAAGCTTCACTACGCTATGACACACTTTTAAGAGGGCTGAATCTATTACATAATCTAACTAATTAGCCAAAGTGAATTTTTTGGAGGTATCTAACAATACAAGTATACATATGTATTACACTACACAAACATATAATTGACAAAACAATGTCAGATTATTAATGATCTGATTATGTTAGCATGATACTGCTTTTCGCCAATCAAAAATTTATGGTTGGACAAATATGGGTTAAAAGTTTATACTTCAAGCTATTGATTTTGACTTTTCTATTTAATTTTGTAATAGGATTAGTGTTTATATCAACAATAATGCTCCAAAATTATTTGAACATCATCTACCACTTATGAATCTAGCGGTATTATAAGGTAGCACATGCAGAGCTCATGAAATTTTGTGAAATCTTCTAAAATAAAACCACTTTAGTTGCACTAAAAAATTTGCATAATTTTAAAAAATATTAAAATATTTCTGACTTTCTAAATTATAATTTACTACATACGAGAAAAAAGGTTTTTAGTATACACAGGATAAGTATACTATATATTTGTTTTACTGTTATAGTTTATTGTCCTTCTCTGCTACTATAATATTAAGCTTTGCCTATTAAAAGTGTTTAAATTTAGTATTCTCAAATATACTGACTCTAAACCTACTTACAAACAAATTAAAAAATTATTTACACGTATGTCTACAATTTGCAATATTTTACTATAGTAAAAAATACGTTAAACCGATAAACAAACTTTTAGCCCTTAACGTGCCAACGCCGCCATATAAGCGGCATGATATTTTTACTTACTGGGTCCAATGCCGCGTATGTGGCGGCAATAAACATTTTATTATTTTTATTACTGTTATTGATGTTATATTATGACTAGTAAAGTAAGCGTTAAATGTTGTGACATGTGCTATCTGTGAATTTGTTTTTGATTGCTATCTATGTTCTGTTATCTTTTACCGTTTTTGTGTACGTGCCTTTTGTGTTATTCGCATGGAAAATTTATTCTTCTTTTTTCTTTTAAAATATTTAAATTCTAACCCCTAAGTTGAATATGATAAACAATAAATTCTTTTACATAAAAGCATATTCAGGCTCAGGTCCAACCGGAGCGTCTACTGTGGAGAACTTGAGTTCTAGAGGCCTACCCGGCTATAAGACCACATGTTTCTCTTCGTATGAAAAATAGCTTGGACCTGGTGGGAAGTAAACTTGAAATACTGTCGGACCGTTAAGGGTTAATATAGCGGTCAAGTTTAAATAAAAAATTCTAATTTAAATGGGTTAATATAATTTAATACTAATTAACTTTAAAATCCATTCAATTGAAAAATTCATATATGAAGAAACTATTTGTTAAAGTTTCAACGAAACATTTAGTTATAATGAACTTGGATCTACTTTATAATTATTTTCAGAGGTTCTGCTACACACACCTTTACGATACTGTTTCGTTAAAAACATTACACGCTTCCACAGGGAAATAATTCGAAAAGTATTTTAATTTTTATGGCATGTATTTAGCACAAGTACCGTTTGATCTAATCATAACAAGATGAGATTAAAATTACAGATTGGCGACTAGCGTATTGGGGCGATTCTCGTAGGTGAGTTAGACAGTACAAAAGCTTTAGCAGCACCGTTTGGTCAAATACCAACTATGTATATCAAAATAACCGTGTTAACGAGCACGAAAGTTATATTTATAGTCAACGGCGTGCTCCTTCAACTAGAACACAAAAACATTTATACTTCTGATTTATAATACCTACTACACAATAAATGTTCGTTACAATTTTTAGATTGTGCACAAACGTACTTTACTTCTTGCTGTTACAATAGTCTGCGACATATGTATAGTATAAGATTAATACATTTTACCTGTATGTATTTGGAATTGCTATTTAAAAAATTTCGATGTGGGAAAGTACACAACTTTACAATTACCTACTCGAATCACAAAGATAATTCAATGTACTTAATAAACACATTTTTATTAATCACTTGTTTTTGTTCCGCAGAATATTTTGAATATTTTTCAATAAGTTTAAAAAATCACTCGATCGATTTCGACTTGTTAGGTCATCATCAGGATGACCTAACTTATTTTTTTTTTTTTAAACTTATTGAAAAATATTCAAAATATTCTGCGGAACAAAAACAAGTGATTAATAAAAATGTGTTTATTAAGTATAAGTGTGTTTCGCCAAGTGCCTACGGCAAATAGCACAAAAAGTATAATTCAATGTGTTTTAAAAAGTATAGTACATATGTTATTATATTTTGTCAGATTAGCACGTTTGCTCTACCTTTAGGTACGAGCTCACTGTTTTGTTAGTTAAAATATATTTTACGATTTCTAAAGTACTAAAATGTTGATTTACAATTATTACAGACCAACTGGCCACACATCGATGTGGTTTGTTCACGGGTGAACTTTATTTTGAACGAATTGTATATATGGTCCATCTATTATCGGCTGCGAAGGGAGCGGCGGTTCATTTTTATTGCCCTCTAAGTTGCGGAGTGAGGATAAAATTATGTTCAGAAAAAATATAGACCGAATTATTAAATCAAATAGCTTCCAAAATATAAACTTAAAACTTAAATAAGTTTTAATAGATTAATCTTAGAATTACAAAATAAAGCAAAGTATTTTTGCTTTTCTAACATATCAAGAAGACGTATCGCATATATTGGGTGTAAAACTTAGTTTTTTGGATTTTCTAAGAGATGGCATAACTTTAGTATTAAACATTATTTTACAATGACACCTACGACGAAAGTGTTGACATTCCACATTAAAGTTTAGTTTGTCATTATTCATGAAAGCGTAAACAACATATTTTCAAATCCCGTTTAAATATGTCGATTTTCGTACCAACAAAACAGCATTTGCGGGAAGCATTACTTTTTTTGCTTTAATCAAAAGAAAAAAGCTGCTGAAAGTTTTCGTTTGTGCACCAATACAACAAACTTGCGAAAACTGATTTAAACGATTCAAAAGTCCTGATTGTGATGTCAGTTACAAAGAACGTTCTAGTCAACCAAAAAAATTCGAAGATGAAGAATTGGAAGAATTATTGAAGGAAAACTCAGCTCAAACAGAAAAAGAACTTGCAGAACAGTTAGCCATAAGCAAACGTTTATATGCCATGAAAATGATTCAAAAAGAAGGAAAATGGGTACCACATGAACTTACTGAAGCCAACATTGAAAATCGTCTAATGGTTTGCAATTCTTTGCTTACAAGACACCGAAGTTTGCATTTTTTATCTCAAATTGTGACTGGCGATGAAAAATGGATTTACTACCATAACCCTAAACGCAAAAAATCGTAGGTTCATCCAGGCGAACCATCGACATCAACAGCAAAACGAAACATTCATGGAAGTAAGGTTATTTTGTACATTTGGTAGGATCAGAAAGGAATGGTGTACTATGAGCTACTAAAACCAACCGAAACTATTAATGATGAACGTTACCTACAACAATTGATAGATTTGAACCAAGCATTGAACGAAAATTATCCGATTCCAGGCAACAAAGAGCGTAAAGCGACTTTGCTGCACGACAATGCTCGACCACATGTCGCAAAACAAGTAAAAAAATACGCTGGAAGTACTTAAATAGAAAATTCTACCGCATGCTCCTTATTCACCAGATTGTACTCCATCAGATTACTATTTGTCCCGATCAATGCAAAGCAACCTTCAAGACCAGCACTTCAGAATGCACGAAGAAATCAAAAAATGGCTCTAAGAATGGATCGCATCAAAAGACAAACAATTTTTTTCGATGGAATCTATAAATTGCCAGAAAGATGGTCGAAAGTCGTAGATAACGATTCCAAAAAACTAAGTTATACTCCCAATAATTCACATATATTTTAGTGATCACAAAAAAAATACTAAAAAATTACTTAATTGCCTTGCCTAATTCGGTATATCTGAAAAACTAAGGCAAACAGGTGGATATAGCGTATTGGTGATTTGTAATTATGTTATAACAAATAATATTAAACATTTAAAAAAACTTAGAAGCAAAATTTTTTAAGAAAAATTGAATTTAAAAAAATTCTAACACAATATGTATAAATAAAGGGACACGTTCTTGAAAAGAATAGTCTAATTATTCAAAAAATGTTTTTCAAGTAAAAAGTATTTTGCGAATTGTTAATGGCCCTTTTTTGCTACAATATTCAGAAGAAAACGGAAGTCCTATCTGGTAAATAGAAAATCATCCCAGTCTGAAATTCGTAAACTTCTCGTAAGCAAATTGTATGTTCCTCGGTTAACTATAACAATCTATATTTTGGTTAAAACATTTGGCTAATATATTTTCGTATGTAATGAAATTCCATTATATCGATCTAATAAATAAAACTTTAATTTTTAAAATTTATATAATAAATACATATATAGCAACTTGTTAAAAATGTTGGTTACGATATAGTGGACGTGCATTGTATATTCGTAAGAACACTAATTTTAGTCGTATTTATTTAATAAGTATAATATACTTATTAAATAAATACGACTAACATACATTTAAAAGTCACATAAAACATTTTGATCGTTAATTGACTAAAATATAAATAAATATATCTTCATACCGAAAGCGATTAACATTAAACTTCAAGAAACAACATTTTATGTGTATACTCGTATATCTATAACAATTTTTTTTTCTAATTATAGATCAAAAAAAGACGTATATATGAACATTTATGAATCATTGGTATTGAGCTTGACCATAAAGTGTTTGCGAACTTGTTATCGTTTTCTCTCTCTTCGTTTATCTTGTAAAGTATAAAATAAATGAAAACAGATTTGATTATACGTTAATTTTTTTATATTATTTTAATTTTATAAAAATCTGCTCGAGTTTGCCATACCTTTTTTCGAATTTAGCCAATTTTAAATTAAAAATTAATCTTTTTAAATCAGGTCAAATAACCTAGTTTTCTAAGTACAACAAAAAAAACCAATATAAAAGTTCTATAGTTTTTTTGTACTGTAGTTATTCTCAACAGTTCTGAAAAGTTCTGCATAATAATAGAACTATGATATTACAAAAATATTTTCAAAATTTTAATTTTAATCATAAATCGTTTTATAGAATGGCTGGTGATCAATAGGTTAATTTGATATCCAATGTGTCTTACAGCCAATACTTGTCCAAATTAATTAAAATTCATTCTTACGAATTTTAAAAATTTTACTTACCGATATTGCGGGCTAAATGCCCATATTTCAAGATTCTAATAATAAATTTAAAATTAGGTGCACGTACCTTGTTGTAACATTTATTACTAACCATGCAAACAAGTGGTAATCGCAAGGAGCCAAGTCTGATGAGTGGGGTAGAACTTCCCAGCTGAGTGATTTCAACGTATCGAATAAAAATGACTTTGTGTTACCTCTTTCGGTATTCTGGCCTTTTTTAAGCAGCGAACGGTTCAAATCGGTCAATTGTTGTTGTTAACGTTTAGTATTAACCGTTCCTTCAGATTTTAACAGCTCATAATAAACCACGCACCTCAGTCCCACCAAAGGCAGAGCATCATCTTTCTGCGAAAGCGGTTTGGTCTTGCGGCCGATGTGGAAGGTGCACCTGAGCCCACCCATGCGCTTGGAATTCTCAAAACAAATCCATTTTTCATCCCCTGTAACTATACGGTGCAAACACGTAGTACTCATCTATACCGGTCTTCTAAATCTTTCCCATTTTTTGTAGCCGATTGGAAACAGTTTCTTGACTATCGCCCAATTGCTCGGCGACTTGTTTTTGTGTTTACGACTCATCTTCGTCCAACATTGCTTGCAATTCTACATCTTCGTATTTTTTGGAGGTTTCCCACGTTCCTTGTCTGCAACATTTAAGTCGCCGCTTTTGAAACGCCAAAAACATCGTGTATCTTGCGATGAAGCATGTTCACCATAAGTTTCTCCACGTGATCGGTATGATTCAGCAGTAGTTGTCTTCAAATGAAAACAAAAAATGAATGCTTTCCGCGAATGTTCTTTGTTCGGTATAAATTTCAGCATATTGAACACAATAATACAACACTATGCGCACACACTTTTCCAATTTATCATTCGTGCGCGTCTGACACTTGTTGATGATACAACAAAATAGCGTAGTATCAAATTGTTATAGCACAAACTGCATTAGTGCACTATCTGTTGTCTGAAATTCACATTTCATACTTGTACACCTGGTATATGAGCACCACTTTCAAGGCATGAGCAAAACTAACGTTTTTTTAATCTACTTCAAGAGCTAATCAGTCTCTCCCTGTACAAAAGACTAAACTTGCATAGCAGGAAACCTTGATTGTTCATCAAACAAAATAATCAATTTTAATCCTAATCATACAATGTACTATTTCTTACCACTCTTATTCTCTTTTTAAACACTCTAGTTGCCCCTTACTATGCGACCGAAAAGCGGCAAATCAGTTTATTAGTGAAATATACGAGATACGAATTGTTTTATCATAATTATGTTTTATGGAATTATATATATCAAAATTATAAAAAATTAAATTAAAAAAATTAAGATTATTAAAGTAAAGTTTTTGATGAAGTTTTTTAACAGAAGTATTAGTTATTTTACTTTGATCGATTGATTGATTGGAGTGTAAGTCCAAGTACTTGATAAGCGTCCCGGATAACGCCGGGCCTATTGCTACAGCCTCTTTACACATAACAATAGGAACGATAGGAAAGGTAATTTTTTTGGGGACGAAACGACCCGGTTTCAGATACCTAGCGATCGTATGCCACAACACAATTCTAATCTACTTCTAGTCTACTAGAGAAAGGTTAAAGGCTTAATAGGTTTACTGGATAACGATAGTACTGGTCTTCAATAATTGCCACTCTAAATCAGCAACCTGAGAAAAAGATTTTATTATTTCACGTACATCTAGAAATTTCCTGAAATTTAATTCTAAATTAATGCTTTCCGACTTCCTAAACAAAATTGATTGATTGAATCAGCTCGGTTACAGACACCTAGATAAAGTCGATATTTAGTAACACAATGACAACCGGACAAGTGGTGCAGTGGTTAAAGCTTCGGCACTTGGACCGGGAGATACTGGGTTCGAATCCCATCAGAGGCTAGATGCAAATCGAATTTTCATCATCGATTACATTCAGTGATGTTAATAAACACAACTAAGAAAGACCCTCTGAAGGAGTGCAGAATTCAGCGCCGACCCACCGTCCATGTCAATGTACAGGTTGACATGGAGCTTGCAATGTGCAGGTGGTATACTGTAGTTGTGTGACTAGGTGAATAGGTGAATGGGTTAATGATGTTAGCATGAATGCGTGGTATCACAATGGGCCAAAAATGGCCTAAGTGTCAACCACTGAAACCTAAACCTAAACACAATGACAAAATTCTAATCTACACGAGTAATATTTACAAGAAATATTATTTCACGTACATCCGTAGATTTCCTGAAATTTAATTCTAAATTAATATTTTCCGGCTTCCTAAATAATATAAAAATTCATTTAATCCTCCTGCGATTCCACAACTTACAATAGAACTTCCTAAAACCACAATTATTTAAATTATACTAAAAATTGCTCTAAAATCTATTAGTATTTAACTCTTGAATTAGCAGAAGATAAGATAATTCAAAAAGTTGCAAAAAATATGTGAGCCATCCCAAAGGCAATGGTTCCCGGAAAATTATCAATATTATTAACTACCAGATTGGATATTTCAAACAAGTTTAGCTTATTTCGCAAAAATTTCAAATATTTTATTAATTTTGGTCACCAAAGAATATTCGTTTAATTATTAGTTTTTTCAGAAGTATTAGTTATTTTACTTTGTTGCAAAATTTCGAAAATATAGCTAAATTAAACGCATTGTAGAGCTGAATAAATGTTATGGTCGGCACTTGGTCTAGCTTACAGTTCACTTAATTTGTATCTACACAGACTATTTTAAAAAAATAAAATTAGGAAATTTGGTAATTTTAGCATAACACTATTTTTTGGTCAAAAAAACTGACACGATTTGGAGTGCCATTATCCATCAGAAAGTGTGATATTGCTGACTGGCATTATTGCTGCAAAGCCGTTTGAGCCAAGGCAGTAAAGTAGAAGATTATTGCTCGATTGATTGATTGGACTGTAGGGCCAATACTGGACAGGATGTGCCGGATAACACCAACCTTCTTCCTACAGCATTTTTTACACATAAGAACGATTGATAGAAAAAGAACTTTCTTAAAAAGTACCGAACGACACGGTACCAGACACCGGGCAATCCTACGGCACAAGATAATCCAGTTCTAATAGTTTCATACATTGAAAAGTTATACAATATGTATTTGTGTATAACCAGACTTATCTACTACCGCTCTTTGTGAAAACGATACGGTGTTTAGTAAAATCATAGAACTTAGAAATCTTAGAACAAAGAAATTATTTATTTGGTTGTTGCGAATTTTAATCAGTATTTTAAATTGTAGGCAAAAAGACTGCTAATCAAGTGCTAAATATCGCAGTTATATGCAAATAGCACAATCAGCTGTTACATAATATATATATTTATTTCGAGATCAAAAATTAAAATGTTGAGACTGCAAAATTTCATCAATTCATTAAGGATATAAAAACAATGGAAGAGGAACTGTGGAGTTCATGCGTTTTCATCCGTAGGTTGTTAATGGAATCCAATGTTTAAACACTTTACACAACATTAAAAACTACAGAGAATACAATTCAATCCGCATTTAAATCGTAGTACACCAAAATTTGATTTCTAATGCAAATATTTTTGTTTGTATTTATTTCTACAGTTCTGGGCGACCTTTGTATGAATTTTGTTTATTAAATTTGTATGGAAAATTTTTGGAAAAAAAATCACAATAAAACGTTTTATTTCCCTTCACTTGAATCTAGGAACACGTCACGCACATTGTTATGTTGCTATCGCTTTAGCTTTATATGTGTTCTGAATTTATGTTATTAGAATAAATTTAAAAAAAATGCACCAAGCAAAATAAATTTCTGGATACGCCACTGACCACTACACTGGAATTACTTGAATTTAAATTAGCAAGTTCCTAAACAACCATTAGCAATCCCTTAGAGAAACATCTTTACAGTCCAAAATTCCAAAAATTATTGTAATCAAAAAATTTCAAGACTTCAGAAATTATACACATACATACGCTTTGCACCACCGCTGTGTTTTCGGTAATTCTATGCCGTTCGTACAAGGTACTCTTACTTATTGAACTTTCTAAAATGTTATAAATTTTGGTGGTAGCAAAATCAATATACATACATACTATGTACTAATATTAAATAAATTTTAGAATAAACAATTCTAGTTACATAATTGTATTATGTAGGTTATATTAATATACTCGTATATTAATTATTTTTATTATTAAATTTAAGAAACAATTGATTTCTAATCTGCGATGAATTAAAATTTGTCGGTAAGTTTGTGCATAAAAAATATAAACTATAAATTAAAATAAATCATGATTTGATTTGCTTCATATTTGATTAAAACATTCAAAATTTCCAATTTTAAACCCTTTGTCTAGTAAGTAAAAGATTTTTTACCTTTAATCTAAAATGAGATTTCATAATTAGTCTGCAGGCCAATAGTCGAATACAACAACTTATTTTTAGCCTCGCAGTAAATCAAAAACGTAGCATTAAACTTTTTGTTCACCCAATTAAATGCTAAAAAGGTAAACCATAAGTGAATTGGCCACAGGTCAGCCTTGCCACTGATTGCTTCTACAGTTGTTTTACAGTGTGCAACAAGAGCGTGTACGGCAAAAAACTAAGTAAAATATACAACTACGATTTTTTTTTTTTATTATGAAAGTTTATTGTTTTTTCTTGGGCGATATTATCTAAGTACATAGTAAAGTCACCATCAAGCAAATTATCTGCATACTGCGGTGATCAATTTTTCCCGGACAACTCGCACTAGAGCGCTTAAGGTGACTGAGAAAGCCAATCCAATGTTGTGATGCCCTTTTTGAGTTTATATTCCGAACAGAGTATGCTATGGTGTTTTGGATCGTTGTCTTCTTGCAAGATCCAATTAGAGTTCCTCGCTCAAAACCATTTAAGGATAAATGGTAACAAACCTCAATAAAAAATTTTATTTAAACGCGAAAAGCGCGTTTAGGTTCCATGTGGAAATGATTAATTTACCAAAACTTTGCTTGGTGAAGCATGGAGCTAGGGCGAGTGCTTTACGGTTCGGACAATCCTTTTTTTTATGCTTATTTGACCCATCGCGCCTTTTAACATTAAAACTACAAAAGGATGACTCATCGGTAAACACGATATTCGTAAAATCTTTGTTTTTATGTTCAGTCGCCCACTGTAGTCGTTTTTCGATGTATTTTTCTGTTACCAGTGGTTTGACCAACGTATTTCCATATGCGCAGCCATGTGCCACAATTCGATTTCGTATAGTTGTTTTTGGTGTAATAATATTCTTTTTCGCCAATTTTTTCACAGTTGCATGCAACGAAGAATTTACAGTAAATAACTGTATGATGAACTGATTCTCTTTTTTTGTAGTGGTTCGGATTTTGCCTTTATCTGGCAAATCGTCAACATTTTTATATTTTGAATAATGTGTAATCCTCTTCTGTATAAATTTTGGGCTTTTTTATACATTTTGCTGCACTTGCAACCGACATGTTTGGTCCTTTCGGATGTACACTTAAAAACATCGCTTCAAGTAGTTTTTATCGCAAAACAGTTGCAGTTAAACTAATTATTGTTTTGGAGCGTCCAAGAGGAATAAACAGAAAACCGATTTAAGCCCCGCCTTTGTTCCTGTAGTTTTAAGAACAGTTATGCTGTACGCGTTCTTGTTGAACCTACTGTGGTTATCCTGTTTCATTAAACCTATTAATTTTTCTTGTATTTCATTTCAAAAAAATTTATTCTTTCTTATATGCGGGCCTCAACTTAATCCTTGAAATATTTGGTGCGCAAACAAATACACATTTTTTTAAGATTAATCAAGAATAATTATCCTTTGAGCTACACGACTAAACAATTAAGGGCCCATGCTATCCCGCCACTTTGTTCATTACAGTTAGTAAAAATTTATAAAAAGCATATTAGACCGAATGCCAGTTCACATTTATGGATGTTACAAAATGTTTTTTATCTTAACTGAGCACATATTAGCCATCAGCTGTCAAATTGTCTTTCACTGGAAAGGATTTGCCAATCCGAGAAACAAATCTCTCTAGAAAAATTTGTTACAATCTAATTGCACTAACTCTTCTCAATCCAGAAGGTTTGTAATTTATGACCACAGATTGCAGGAGGATTAGATAACTTTCCTACTCAAAAATAGTATCTTTTACTTGTGCCACATTATATTGTGTTTAGTATTTAATTAAAATAATCCCAATAGAATTAATAGTTTTTAAAACAAATCATGTATAGAGTATCGCTCATGAAATTACATTTATTCAATTCCCTAAATCTACTATGTGCGCATAACACCATACCTCATTACGGTTCAAGATGCCATTGAAAATTCAATGCATGAGACTACACTTGCATTGAAACTTCAATGACATCTTGAACCGTAATGAGGGAAAGTTGTGGGCACATCGTTACATTGCCGTTACCAGTAGATTTAAGGAATTGGACAAATGCAACTTCCTTCAAATATCACAGAAAATATGTTTCGCAATATTTCAGAAATCAACATAATCTGATATTTTAAATTATTTTATTTCGACCAACAAAATAGGATTGTCATTTTATCAATTTGATACCATTATTTGTAATGATATTTGCGCGCAAAACAGGTATCCGGTTGAATTTTCAAATTCTTTGGTAGTTGGCGGTTTATCTTCAAACAAATTAGTTTTGAAAGAGATTTAAATGCTAATGCGTGTTAAAAAAAATGCACAGAAATACTATTGACTGTGAAATTTTGGCAGGTGTCGGTACATTATTCTAAATATATTCAATTTCCAGTCATTACAGCTTGGGCCAGATAAAGTGTTGCATTAATGATCCTTGGATCCATGGTAAAAACTGGCATAATCAAAAACATTAATCCTCCTTAAATTTCGGAAAACTGGCGAGGTCAAGTCTTGTTGGACGAAAATTTAATTTATTTAAATCTTTCGATTCTTTGTCGTTTTGCTAAATTTTTCAAAATCATCGCAAACATTTAAAATGTTCTCATTGAAGCTGCCTCTTCCGGTACACATATTTCAACCAAAATTCATAAGGATCTTCCAATAAATCGAAAAAGTTTTAATATGAAGTTTTATTTCGAATAGTCAATCCGCCTAAACTATAGAGATGAGGAATTTTGGTAAAACAAAACTTTTTCTATTAAAACTCGTAATTTTCAGCAAAAAATTTGATGCGTAATCTGAACTAATTTTGTTTTAAATTTAATTTACAATCTTTTTGTTTTTAATCGTTTTCTTGTTAATGCTACATCTTTTTTAAAATATTCGCAAAAACCAAAGAGCTCCTATGAAAGCTGCCTCTTTCAGTGGACCGATGTGAGCCAAACATCACGACGACCTCCCAATTAATGGTAAACGCTTAAGTATGAATTTTCATCTGAATCAATCAATCTTTCTAAGCTGTACATGGAGCAATGTTTTGTTTAGAAATAGTTTCTTGTCAATAAACATAGTTTCTTCTTATCTTTTGGAAAAATGAAGTGGACCGGTATTGAAGAAAATGTAATTTATTATCCCTTAGTTTAGGCTTGAGCCTAAATAATGTGTAGCGCACGAAAAAAACTCGTTAATCAGCCTTTATACAGTTATATGTTTATGGAGTTAAAAGATTTAAATAACCAGCCATCTGAATTAATCACCCTGAAGAGTAAAACAGAACATGGGTCACATTACCAGCTTGTACGGTACTGAAAAACTTAACCAAAAATTTTACATCAACATTTTTTTTTTCAGTTTATTTTTAATTGGGTACAGGGCTGACTTTGCACCTTGTAACTGTCAGAGAACCTGCACTCAAAGTCGATCCTTCAAGTAAAGATTGATAGGTGCCTTAAATGTATACATGTTATATGTAGTTCAACGAAAATGCACAATCGTTTAGTGAAATCCACTTCTTCGTTGTTCGATCACTCAAAGTCGATCTGTCAAATAAAGATTGATAGCTGCCTTAAATGTAATACATGTTATAGTTCAACGAAAAATCGAAATCGTTTAGCGAAATCCACTTCTTCGTTGTTCGATAAATAAATTCCCGCTTGGCTTCCTCAATTCGAAGGTTCGGGACCTTCAATTGACTATTTCTTTTGTTACCATTTTGTCATTTTATTCTGTAGAACATTTACCATTAATCTGTAGAACACGCAAAGTTTGGCAAGATCTCTGCGTTGTTGAAGGCTCTAGATCTCTTGTAAGTCTGGGGTTGCCTATTATTATGATGTAATAAGAATCGTTGAGCAGTGAAAAATAACAAAAACACAAACGACACCTTAATGTTACGACACCTTAATGTCGACACCTTAATGAGAATGATATTATTGAATTAAAGAAATAGTTACGCATACCAACAAATTTAATATGATCACTCACCTCCTTCAAAAGAAGTGTGCATCATTTTAATCGAAAATGATGAATAATAAAGCACTTGATTAAAATTTGTTTGGTTGCAAACGTTAAAGCACAGAGGAAACTTGTATTCTCAAAACGCATATGTGCATTTCCAAAAATAAACATCGGTCAAATTGCTACAACCGTCGCAAGATAATAATATTATTTAACATACGAGTGACCTTGGAGTATATTATTCATCAGTTATTTTATTAATAGAATCCCAAGTATTTTTACTTTCAATTTTTCTGGCGATATTCGTACTTAAGTACTAAACTTAGTCTAGTATTTTTCTAAGTTTGAGTTGCAATTTATTAAAATAAAACGTATGAACCGTGTCGCGAAAATTCGAAACTGGACGAAACTCATTATAAACATTTTATTGCATGTGTATGCGTATTGAGAATTATTTGGCGGGAACAATTGTGCTTGTGTTTGTTAAAACGGCAATTTCAAATTTTGGTTGTAAAATTAAATGTTTTTAAAGAAATATTTTTGTTTTTGTAATATAAAATGATTTATTAAATTCATTATTTTAATTCATTATTGATTACTTTGGACATACATATATATCCATTTCGATAAAATTGTTCAGTTTTTTAATTTCTAATATTTACACTAGATTTTTTTTTTAAATAGTTTTCCTTGTTTGTCTTTTATATAATAAAAGTAATTTGTGGATATTAAATCGGTTTCGATAGAGTTCGTAAATTTTTCCATAGTACAATCTAAAATGTTGAAAATAATATTATAATTATTAAATTTAACACGGAATAACGTAAACCATACCTCACATTATCTTTATTGACTGTTAAACGTAAACTTGCAGCTAAGCTCTTTGGTGAACAGCTCTGTAAAGTTTGCCCTAATGCACTTTTTTAGTTCGTGGCCATCTTGCTTCATAAATAATGATTTCTAAATACAAAATAGGAAAACAAAATATAATAGATTGTACCAAATTATCTCGAATGAATCTTTACATTACCAATTGTTTTACAGCCTCCCTACCTTCAATTAAATTAATATCAAAGTTGGCAAATGTATCCGCATCGTTAAAAGTTACTATAAACGTAGCGTTCTCACAATAAACTAAATAACGCCATTTGTATACGCATATATATATATAATACGTATACGCTACAAACACTATCATTATAATGTGAAGTTTAACTTTCGTTAATTTTGGATGAAAACGAAGGAAAATACTGTGCTCAATTTTTACTTTCGTTTTGTTATACTTGGGTAACGATCTCCTCGCTAGCCTTGGAGAAATAACTTCTCGTTTCATTAAAACTAGCAGTCTGTCATATTGGTTTTAACATCACGAAGCAGAGGCGAAACATCTAAGTTTCTTTTAGGAGACACACAATATGACAATGCCAAAAAATAAATAAACGGTAAATATCGAGTAAAACTAAACTTTATAACTATAAATTTACAAAACGCTGATACGTACAGTCCTCATTTATGATTGTCTTAAACGTTTCGTCCGAAATAAAAATATGTAAATAGATTGTGAATCAATAACGAGATTGTATGAACGACAGGTTTCATAAAATCATCTAGATAGCGGTGTTTGAGACATGGTTTTCTAGCGCAAAGCCGGAATACCAAGAAAGTTGTGGAAAATCATTTACCCAATTAATAACGGAATGTAGCGCCTGCAGAAGGAGAAGATGACAATTTATATCAATTTGTGTAACAAAATTGCGTTGTGCTTTTATTAAAAAGCAAAAATATTTTCATAAGTTAATTTATATTTTTGTTAGACAATCTGTGATCGAATGATAAATACCTATATTTTAGAAGATAGCTTTATGACAATGAAAAAATTAATAAGTAATTATTTTAGTTGTTTGTGGTTCCAATTATGTGAATGCCGGTGTGGAACAATTTCTTTAAATGAATATATGTATTTCTAAGTAACAATACACTGTGATGACTACAAACAGCGGAAGAATGACTGACTTATTCCAACATTGGTGACAATTGGCGTTACACTATAATATTCTGTTAAAGTATTATTATTATTATATAAGCATGCTTATGCAGAGTATCGAGATATACGCAATAAATTTAATTTATGTTTGTTCGAAAAGTCGTACAAATCAAACTTGGTAATTGATGCCGCAAATAGATATGAAGTTTTGTTTCACAATAACATATGGATGCATGGATACCGGCGAGTTAGAAAATTTTTAAACCACTTCGATAAAAATAACTATGACACAATGCATTTTCTGTTCAATGATATTAGCGACAAAACTCCAAATCCTAAATTATTAGAAGCATTAAAAAAAAATTTAGGCTGGAATGGTGAAAATTTTTATAATTTATCAAATAAAAAGACCTATTTCGAACATCTACAATTTTTTTACAATTTACAACGTTACAATGAACACAACGAAATTAAAAATTTTAATTTAATTCCAATTTTGAAATTTGGTCGGCACCAGGTTCGCTACGACTCCTTTGCTCTTTGGCAACTATTGCGATCCGTTAATTTATGCACGGGACCCTGGAAACATTTCGATCCAAATTTGGAATGGAGAAAACATTTTAAACTTTTAGAGACAAAAAACAAACATTTTGAAAATTCGATAATGACAGATGGTGGAGCTGTATCTTTCTTAATGGGCAAACATGAGAAAAAAAAGAAAAAAGTCAAAAAAGCCAAAAAACAAAACCATGAAGATGATGTTTTTGGAAATCTATCTAAAATTCAGAAAAACATAAATTCATATGATACAAAAATAGGTTTAGTTCCAGGGCTAAAATTAATTGTTGGCGGCGTCAAAAATGGTAAACCAATTAAAATTAAAAGCAGCAAATTTCGGCAAATGACGGGCGTTAACACAAGAAATTTAAAATTAAAAAAATGGACAAAAAATGTGGAAGATTCTAAGTCTCCAATGTCGAAGAACTATGAGGAATACACGGAATTTCAACTTTCAAAATTTAAAGCTACACAAAATGATTTCGTACAAAGAAAGATTGGTTACTGGTTCAACGAAAATTCCTGGCAACTCGCCAATGAAAGGATATATACGAACGCCGCAACCAAAAATTTTAAAAGCATTGATTGATTGGACTGTAGAACCAAGTACTTGACGAGTGTCCCGGTTAACGCCGGGCCTATTCCTACAGCCTTTTTACACATAACAATAGAAGGGATAGGAAAGGTTTTTTTTTTGGGACAGAACGACCCGGTTTCAGACACCTAGCGATCGTACGGCACAACACAATTCTAATCTACTTCTAATCTACGGAGGGGAGATAAAGGTTTAATAGGTTCAATGGATAACGATGATATTGGTCTTCAAAAATTGCTTCTTTAAATCAGCAACCTGATAGAAAAATATTATTATTTCACGAGCATCTGGAAATTCCCTGAAATATAATTCAACATTAATAATTTGCAGCTTCCTAAAATAAAATTGATTGATTAATTCACTCCGAATACAGTCACCTATGTAAATCCGATAGTGAGTAATACAGCAACCAAAAATTTTAAAAGCATTAAAAACATATTCGGACGTTTTAGAAATTGGTGAATTTCGAACAACAAAGTTATGTGCAAATTGCCATAATGAGCATTTCACGTCTTTGTCTCCACATCGGTACCAGTTTTGCCCAAAATGTGGTATCACGTGGAACAGAGACGTGAATGCAGGAAACAATATACTATATCTCGGACTATGCAAAATTCACGGAGTAGAAAAATACGAAAATTTTAATAAAAAAACAAGAACAAGTACGACATCCCTAACAAGACCAACACCTCCAATTAAGAAAACTGCTAATCTAACGTTAAATATTCAGTGAACAATATACAGAATATAAATTGAGATTAATACATTGATATATAATTAATTCAATTTTTTTTTGTATAATTTTAAATAGAGTCTAATTGGTGCAAAATATAAAGCTGCAACAGGAGCAACATCAAGTGCTAGTACGACAACAGCCACAACAGTTAGTACAACACAGTCAACAACAATTACCAGTGGACCTAGAAAACCAGCAACAACTACACGTACACGGGTTACAGACGACACGACGGGCTCATCGTCCACTCCCAAGTCCAGTACAAATGATAGTAAATCCACAAAACTTGCCACAGCTGTTGAACAAATCAAAAAGCAATTATCGGAAACGGATATGGCATTATCAACAAGAACAAGTACGACATCCCGAATAGGAACAACATCTCCAATCATGAAAACTTCTGATGTAAAGGTAAATATTCAATGAACAAAATACCGAATTTAAATTGCAGAATATACATATATGTACATATAATTAATTCAATTTTTTTTGTATGATTTTAAATAGAATCTAACTGGTGAAAAATGTTAAGCTGCAACAACAGGAGTCACAACAGTTAGTACAACCAATGCCTTCTATACTACTGGCCTTTTACTACTCTCATTTTTCGCACATGACGTCAATTTAAGTCTATACCGAGACTGCGCAATAATAATTTTAGGATATTTACACTAACAAAGCAACTAGAGAAAGCAACAACAACGTCGACTTAGCGTGTCGTCATCACTTGGTGTAAGCGGCCAGTAGTTTAGAAGGCATTGGTACAACACAGTCAAAAACAATTACCACTAGAAAACGAGCAACAACTACACGTACCAGTGTTACAAAAGAAGATAGGCTTTATAAAAAATTTCTTTATCAAAAGAAAAAATAAATAGTTAAAATATTTAAAATTATATACATATATGTATATTCTCAAAGTAAATCTGTTTATTACTTTGGGATGATTTTCTATTTATAAATAAATAGAATATTTAACGTTTTGTTAACATAATTTTAAATAATAAATTTAACATTATGTTAACTTAACATTTTGTTGATATATTTTATTTATTTATAAATAGGAAATTTAATTTTAATACTCAATTATATAAGCATTTCACATTAGTTTCTACTACAGTAAACCTATAAATGATTTTGTACATATTATTACATCACACACAAAATCATTACTTCTATATAGCTAATTTACAAACTGAATTATAAAAAATTGTACTTTTCCCATTACATGAAAATAAAACAACAAACATATTAAAAATAAAATAAACACAATGACGTTTAACAATAATAACGTGCACAGCACTTGTATTCAATTAAAACATAAAAAAAATTAAGTAACCAGCAACACTTTGCTGTATGAATGATGGTATAATGTATCAGATATCCATTGACTGACTTGGCTCAGAAATAAGGATTTGTGCCTGGGTAGGCACTACATGCCAAACCGTTGTAAAACTCAATTACAGTTCAATACTTTTATTTTTTATAAACAAAGTAATAAGCAATTCATTAACAGAATATTACAACTCAAGATTTTGATGCTATCATAACTATACAAAGTAGGAAGCAATAGACAGATTAAAAAATAGTACAACTAAGATTTCGAAAGAATCGTAAACATGCAAAGTTGAAGCTTATTAATAATTATGGAATTTCATTTCTCATTATCGTTTTGAAAGATTATGATGCTTTAGGCTATACAATTTAATTCCGAAGGACATGAATCGTTTGCACACGAAAATTAATGTATATCAAAGTTATGCCTAAAGAATAATAAGAGATGTGCTTAAAGAATGAAACATACATACCAAGCAGCAGCATCCAGCAGCCAATTTAAATATTGGCTCACTCGCTTATGTAATGGTACAAAATCATAGTTTGCTTATAAATATAGGTATTTCCAATAAAAGAACTCAAATATTAAGTAATTTTAAAAGAAAAATTTAAATTTTATGAAATTATATTGAATGAAGTTGTATCTGTCGCAGCATCAATACCTCTTTTCTGCTACTCATAACCTCGATAAATTTGACACAATCAATATTAATACTAAAACAAAACAAGCTGCTGCGCTGCTTGTGTGCACGCCCATAGGCAGTCATTAGTGTGGATTGTTTGGAATGTATTGCGTTGCTATTGGTGTGTTTCATCCTTAAGAGTGTTCTTTACTAAATTAAATTTGTTGTTGAAACTAACCTAAAATTAAAATTTAAATGTGTCTATTTAAACATTTTTGTTTACCATTCGAACTTACTTAAAACAAAAACTCTGTATTTGCATACCAAACAATCCTTGTCCCTCTATCGCTAATTTTCTGAGTAAGTTTTCATATTTTTTTGGAAATTGGTAGGTAACCTGTTTTTATTTAATTTTTTTCTATAATATTAAATTAAAATATTTAAAAACGAACAAAAGTAGGCACGACATAGGGAATTCAGCATAGAAACAGAATAACACTTCATGTTCTGAGAACGAGATTGTCTATATATTTTATACTCAAATTGTGATTTTGCATCAATACACAAGCGAATAAAGTAATATTTAAATTTGCTGCTCGCTGCTGCTGTTTGGTGTGCTTTTCGTTCTTACATAAAAATGTAAATTGGCTGCCAAATGTTTGTTATTTACTTGTCAATTTATTTGTTGTTTTAGAAATTAGAAAATAGTTTTGATTACAAATGGATATATGTGGATGAAGACCACATTGAAGGTACACAAAAACATTGGAATAAAAGATGTACCACAACTCATACGTATAGCTACGTAAAATTTAATGTACGACGCCAATATATACCATACCGTACAATTGTATAGTACGTGTGATTATATAGCTCTATGTGAAAGCAATTGGCACTGATAGTGATAAAGGATTTTCACATAAAAAATCATTTTTCTAATAATTAAGACTACTGCAGCACAAACTTCTCTGATTATCTAAAGAGAAACTTTGAGTAATACAAAATTCAACTGAATCCCATCTAAAAATTAAATAAATATACATATATACTTAATAAACACATTATAATAAACACTTGTTTTTTATTTTGCAAAATTATATTTTTGAATATTTGAATTAAAACATTTGTTCAAAAAGTTTAAAAAATCACTCGATCGATTTCGACTTGTTAGGTCATCATCAGGAGTATCTACTGATTTGTAAAAGTAAAAATTTGTTAAATATAGAAGAAAAAAGCAAAAAAATAAATAAAAGAAGCAAGGACAAAAAATAGGCAATAAAAATTAATCTACTAGCTATTAGTCATACGGAAATATTCATAAAAAAGGGGGAGGACGATAGGAGGTAGGCGATTAGTCATCGGCTGAGTAACAAAATTCAAGGTGTATTGAAGTACATGTAATTACCCGACGTATTAGTCAAATTATTACGAACGTGAGAATAGAAAAGGGCTGGGTCTGTAATTGGTGAGAAACGGATTTCTCTCTGTTCGTTAAGGATATTTTGGTTAAGAAATATTGATTTTCGATGAAGGTATCTAAACGTCTTGCTTTGAGCTTTATATGTAATATATCTAAATTGTTCAAGCTAGCTGTATGATTTTCTTAAGTTAAGTGGTTATGGAAAGTTGATTGATTGGAACCAGATAAATGTTCTTTAGCTCTATCTCCAAAATTGAGCCCAGTCTGGCCCATATAGGAGAAACTACAATCATTGCTATAATCCTATAAACAACAGATTTGGAAAGGCGATCAACTCTAGGTTTATTGTTAAAAATCATTTTCTATATAAGTTTATTATTATAAAAAGCAAAACTAATATTGGTATAATTGCAAACGATGTTGCTAATCCGTTGGCTCGCGTTGGACTATCCAGTAGATAAATACCCGTTAGAGTTTTACGGTTTAGATTTTTATTCAATAACTTTAATATAGTTCTAGTTGCATATCCGTTATTCGTTGCAATTTGGAGAATTATTGTTATAATTTAAATTTGTCAAAGGGATATTTATTAGTCTATCTATGAGTGAGTGGAAAGCTGACATTTTAATATTATGGGGGTGGTTTGAAGAACTAGGGATAACAGCGTCTGTATACGTGGGTTTTCGATAAATTTTTAAATCTAAAGAAGAATTAATCCTGGTTATTGTTATATCCAAAAAAATGTTACATTTATTTTCTTCTTTTTCTAACGTAAAATCAATGGTGGGATATTGAGAATTTAACCAAGTAAGAAATGAGTCTAACAGTCTATCAGTTCCACCCCATAGACATAATATGTCATCAACATATCTATACCAAAAGATTATATGCCGAAAAAAAAGATTTTTTATTTGATATGATCATTTGTTCGAAGAAATTCATGAGAATTTGAGCCAACAAAGGTGACAGAGGGGAGCCCATGGGTAGACCATCAGCGAATTTGAAATATGTATTATCAAAACAGAAATAATTTTGTTTCATACAAGTCTCAAACACTAACTTCAGTTCACGACGTAAGCCCTCATCACAACATCCCTATCTAAGTAATTACAAACTATTTGGGACAAAGTGTTAATTGGAATAGAAGTGAAAAGACTGGCAACGTCAAACGAAACTAGTTTTGAATTTAATGAAATGTCGAATTTAATAGAATGTTGAATTTAATGGAATAATTGAAAAAAATTATGAAACCCTTACATAGCTTGTACGCAGGAGCATTGCAATACGCGACTATTGGTCTAATCGGAATGCCCTCCTTATGGACTTTTGGTTAACCATAAAGGATCGGAGCAGATGGATTCATGACAGAGTACTTCCAACCAGTTCCATCAAACAACTTCGGGCATTAGTTGATACACTTTCTAACCGAAATCTTAAAATACTTAGTTGGATCCTTGCCAAGCGCTATTGCTTTGCTTTCTGTAATAAAATCAGAAATTTTATTACAGTAATCGACTTTTGTAAGCACGGTAATTGTATTGCCTTTATCCGCTTTACACGCTATCAGGTCATGGTCACGTAGTTTTTTCTTTATCGCACTAATCACTTTGAGGTTAGTATTAGAAGCAGCAGAACAAGAGTTTGACGGAGAAGAAGAGTTATCAATACCTTTCTTTATTTGTAGCGTACACACTGATTTTAATTGGGTTGTCTGGCCAAATAAGGCAGTTTCAGCATCTACAGCGAGATTCTCGAATAACCGAAGGCTGATTTTGTTTGACGTAGGAGCAAAATTCACAACGTTGCTCAGCATTTAAATCTCTGTATCACAGAAAGCGATTGAGAACAAGTTCTTAAAACGTGGGTGAAATTTGAAACCAGACGAACCACTATTACCTCTACGGTTAAATGGATAAGCCTTATCCCGCAAAACATCCAGTTTAGCGTTTTGTTTCACATATTGAATATGTGAAATTTCCGCTACCTCTGCACGAACTTTTTGTCCAGCCAATCGAACTCAACAGAGTGCAAACAAATCGCTAACTCAGTGTGAATAACCTTAAGATGGAGATATAAGTGGTTCCTGGTAGCGTACAATTTACGCAGCTCGTTATTCCTCCAACTAGAACGGGCTAGATTGATAATAATATATAGATATACATATTTAAATATTATTTGTATGTTTTTGTTTAGTAAATTACCACGTTTTAATTTGCATAAAGATATATTTTAATTTCTAAAATGCGCATTAAATTAATAAAAGTAGCGAACAAAATGTTCGTTAGAGAAATTTACATTAAAAACAATCAATCTTTTCATGTTACTGTTACAATAAGTATGCAAACTAAATTCGAACGAATTCGGTTACTTATTTAGGATGGTGGACCGAGCTTTAAGCTCGAGACACATAGTATTAGCTTCGTTTCGATCTCAATAAGTTATTATAAATTCTTATCCACATAGCTTTCGTTTCAGATCGAATTTTTTTAGTTCTCACAATATCGTTTGACATCAAATAAGTTTTTTTTTTTTTTTTAAATAGAAAAGTATTAATCATCCAGTGGATTTAATGTCCTTTTAAGGTCAATTAATACCTCCCTTTTTATTCACGCACACACCCACCCATTCACCTACTCACACAATTGCAGTATACCATCTGCACGTTGCAAGCTCCATGTCAACCTGCACACTGACATGGATGGTGGGTCGGCGCTGACGTCTGCACTCCAACAGAGGGTCTAAGTTGTGTTTATTATCGCCACCGATGGTAATCGATGAAGAAAATTCGCTTTTTCATCCTGCCTCTGGTGGGATTCGAACCCAGCACCTCCCGGTCCAAGTGCCGAAGCTTTAACCACTGCGCCACTTGTACGGTAAAAAGTTTAATTTGTTTGTTCTCTTAATTTTCTTTAATTTGTATTGTACACAATGACATACAAACGATAACCATAAATGTCAAAATGAATAATTTGAGGTTATTGTTTAAGTTTTCTTTGAAATTTGATCAACTCTTTCGGTTCGGTTTCGCCCTTAACTGAACAATGTTACAATGTTTTCGGGTTTCCATAAATTTTGACATATTCAACTTAAAGGACGGTGCGAAACAAAAACTATGTGCCTCGAGCTTTAGAATCAAATATCTCTCACCTTTCATGAGACCCTCACTAAATATCAATCTAATCTTTCATTTCTTATCGATTATTTAATAGTTCTATGTGCTCCTCCAAATAGTTCTATCTGCTCCTACGGTTTTTAAGGGGACCTGTTTATGTACTATAAAAATTAAAATTTAATTACTAGAAAGAATTCGGGGATAATTAAAATTGGTCGCAGGACCGTTTGTACATAAATGCCGAATTTTAAATGAAATTAATGATGAGCATTATGATTTACTATAAGCATATTTAGTTGATCTGTTGAAAATTAAATGACTTATATGAAATAGTTTTTAATAAATCGGTTTCTTTTATCAACCCATCTTCAATATTAAATTTCAAATATTATTCTTAGTCCGCTTGTAAAATGTTCAGAACCAATCATGTCAGGAAATAAAACTCAGTCCGGTAAACCTTACATAATATTACAAAAATCAGAAACGTTTTATACAAAGCGAACATATAATTATTTAATGAGAATTGCAATTAACATTTATGTTACTTTCTAATATGGCAATATTTATAAAATTTTACATAAAAAATGACCGGTTATGCTCTGAAGTAACCCTTTACGCCGTAATATAAAATTTTTGTTAAGGTATCCAAATTGGTTTAATTCTAAACATTATATGCTCTTATTTTATATTGCATAAAACTACGTTTTGACTTAAATATATAATTTACAATTATTTAATATATGAATAATACACGCAAGGTTCAAGTTTATAGTATGTGTATGAATAAACTTGAATAAAATAACACAAAAATCGTAACAAACATTAAATTTCACCAAAATAAAAAAAAAATTCGAACACTAGCTATATAACTTCACAAAACACCGTTCTTCAAACATAAATTATTCAAAAACAACTTTATTAAATGTTTAATAACAGGAAACATTACATACCAATAACAAGCTTTAAAATATTATCATTTATCCGTTTCGGTTCATAGGTTTATCCGAAGTTTGTATTATATTGATATTTGGTAATTTATTTTTAAACAGCTGTGTTACTCTAAAATCAGATATTTACAGCTTATCACATAAAAGTTTATGTTTTGACTAATAATAATACTTTGTTCTCTATCGCAAATTTAAAAATAATTAATAATTAAAAATTTTGAGAACGTATCTGATTTCACTTATTTACTTTTACGAGAACTTGTTATTAAATTATTAAAATTATCGTTAAAAAATCAAATTTTAGAAAATAAATCTATAAATTTAACAGAATGTTAATTAAACCACGAAAATTCACATCATACTAAGTAAATCGTTGAATTTAACATAACTTTATAGCATTATTCCGAAAAAATAAAATAAAATGCATATTCAATCGTATTCAATATCTCTCTACTCCAGGTACGTACATACCTAGTTGTCGAGTATTTTTTATCGTTGTTTTATTGTTTTCTTATTGTTCAATTCTCTTTCTTTTATAAAAATGTTTCTATATGGTAGAATTGGATATGTAAGTTCGCATCGATGTTAAATCTTTTCGGTTTAAAATTTAGTTATCGGCGAATTCCTCAAGTATTTGGCGCGATGTGATAAAGATATTGAAAATATTAAAAACAATTAAAATTCAATTATTTAACCATTAGATCTGTGAATTTACTTTAAGATATGTCCAAATGTACGGTCAAACTGTTTAATGTCTTTCGGATACAAAATTTTTATAAATTAAACCAGCAACAAAATAATGTTCAACTAACACTTAAATATCTTCCATTCAATCAATATTAAAACAATAGGAGGATCAATATTAAAACATAAATGAGCCGTTATTTTGAAAGTGGCATAATAGACTATTTCCAAAAATCAAGTTAATGCTAAAATTAGTTACAACTTAACGGTGTCCCTACGGTGAAAATAAAATTCTACTTTTTCTACTTTTTAGTCATCGAAATTGTTTAATGTCCAAAAATGTTAGAATCTTTTATTGTCATCGGAGTTAAGCCAGCATGCAAAATTTCACCTCAATTGGTAGAAGTGGTTGAAAAATTGATTACAAAATTTGACGATACAAACAGACACACAGAGTGACCTAATATAAGCGTGGTAAAAAAGCCGCAGTAAAATCTCTCGAAATTTTGTTACAGTAATAAACGTGTGGCCAAAACAACGAAAAATCGATAGCCTTTCGAGTTCAAGAAAACCATTTTTTTCATTGTAATGAAATAAGTTTATCATACACGAACGTATAGGTATATAAATTGGCATTCTTTATATTGCAATACGTTTAAGTTTTAAATTTCGCCTCAACTAAAGTTAAATCGACACAATTGTGCCATAGTAAATGAGTTGTTTCCATAGCAAATTAATGACTTTTAATTAATTTAGATAATTCTTAATCACTTTACAATAATATATATAAAAATCGGTTATCATATAAGTTCCCTGAAGTTTCCAACAACTTTACGGGACAACACAATTGCGCTGCTTAAACTTTATTGACGATTATTTTTTTCAGGAAAAATAGAATACGCAAATGTAATTCTATGTTTGTTTTCCGTAATCGAAATTTACATACTCAATTGTGTATACGGGCGGGGAAAGGAATAGAGAAGATTTAATTTCGCTAAAAGTTAGAGACAGAAACATCCGACTAAGGTACTTCGTAAAATATTTATAACAAAATACAATATTTATATTAAACCGCAATCTTTCCCAATCTTGACAAATTGATTGTTAAATTTTCTGATGTATTGTGGTACAAATAGGTTTAGAGATTTTTTATAACTTCGAAGCTTTGCTTTGAACAAGTGGTAGTCCAAAGGAGCATGTCTGGTGAATACGGCGGGTGGAGTAGGACTTCCAATTGAAGCGCCTTTAAAGTTTCCTTGACAACTCTTGCAATATGTGGCTGGGCGTTCCCGTCCTGAAACATCACTTTGTGATTTCTTTTGACATCCCAGAAGATGCACAGAATTAGCTTCTGGCCATGAATATTCGGTTTGAGGCACGACGGTTTGCCAATATGGCAAAAATACAATTAATTGATTGAGAGAGTAGTGCATTTTTGTACTAAAAAGTTCCCCTTACAGTCTCAACAAATCAATTAATTGTGGTATAAATACCGCGAAGAAATGTTGGTTGAGCAGTCAAGTTGGGAGTCAATTTGGAATAGCGAACTGGTTACACACTGAGCTCAATTCATTAGCTTAATCGAAAAGAAAAAAATATAATTAAGTGCGAATAAAAAAGTAAATTTTAAGTTAAAGTAAAAAGTTTTGTGTTTTTTTGATTTTTTTGTTCGGGGTTTTTTTGTGATTCACTTTGCGGGGAAGCAGATCGAACGAGAAAGATTTACAAAAAAATATAAAAATTCTTTGTTCAGTATGATTAATTAATTAAAAAGCAGCCTACTAATACTATAAAGGCCCACAGTAAAGGGTTTGCCAGGCGCTTCAAAAGCAAAATTAGAAGCGGAAATCGCGGAGGTACGTATGCACGCGGGTTTCGTTTCTGACTGGTCGCGCTTTACTGAGCACACCGACTTACTAACCATTGTGGCCTTAAGCCAAAAATTGAGCAATACTAGTTTTTTTAATTTCACGTTCACGCTCTACGAAATATATTGCTCTTAGCTTCTTTGATATAACCACGGTGGACATGCCAGAGACGTATTACATGATCCCCCAGTTTAAACTTTCACCACCCTATCCAATTATTTTCCGAACTCCGCATTTGATGGCATGCATGCATGCATTACGCCATCTCCTCTCCCCTTGCTATAGAAATGCGATAATCTAGGCCGTAGTCTGGGTACCCCAAAACCCACGCCGTTCCCCTCCACTGACTTGAGCTGCGGGAACCAACACCGCAAGGAGTACTAACAGATGACGGCAAAATTCTATGAAACAGGGGTGCTTTTACGCAAGTAGATGTGTTTCTGTTTCAATTCTGCAAACACTTTTTGAGTTTGGCAAGAGTTTTCATCCAGTAAAACTTTAAGTTTTTCGCCTTCAAATTGATTTATTGCCACCTGGACTTGGATCCTCCTCAAGACTAAAACTGTCATCAAGAAAACTTACAAACCATTTTTTTTACTCTTGAATGACTCACAGAATGTTTACTCAAAGTCGAATTAATTAATTCCGCCGCTTGAGCAGCATTTTCTTCATGTGAAAATACACTTGGGTGTAAAAAAATCGCACATTGCTATTAAGCACAAAAGTACCAAAATATCAAAAAAAATCCAATATTTGTTTAATTTTTTTTAATGCAGATTCAAAGTTTATTTCAATACCTATCCAATGGTACGTTTTTTGGATTTATATGTGCCATCAAACTGATTTTTGGGGGTAAACATTTGAGGTATACGTTTTCGTGAATTTGTCAGCATGAAAATTAGGGGTAAAAATCGAATTAAAACATGAAAATGAACAAAAAAAAACAATTTTATAAATAAGAAGTATTCCCTCCCCTGGCCCGAATGACAGCTTTTACTCGATGCTGCATTAATTTCACCAAAGTTTTGAGGTATCGCCTCACATTCCTCTACGATCGCCTGTTGCAGCTCCTGGAGACTCGTTGGAGCAACATCTCTGGCTCGAACCCTTCTTTTCACCTCGTCCCATAAATATTCGATGGGATTGAGGTCCGGGCTTTTAGCTGGCCACTCCATAACAGGCACATCCACCTCTTGAAGGTACTGGTATACTACTCCAGCCGTATGCGGTCTCGCATTATCCAGCATAAACAGAAAATTTTCACCAACAAACCCGGCACAAAGTACGACGTACTCCTCGAGTACTTCCTCAATGTACCGTTGAGAATTCATTCCTTTTGATCGACAGCCAGTATTAGCTCGTGTGATAAATACAAGATCTGTCTTCGCCTCTAATGATATGCCTCCCAAGGACATGCACCATCCACCGCCATATGAGACACGTTCTTCAATGCAACATTTTGTATATCGCTCTCCATGTCTTCTGTATACTCTTCCGTGTTCATTGATGCCATATAAACGCACCCTGCACTCGTCAGAGAACAGGACTGTTCTCCATTCTTCTTCTGTCCAATTCAAATGCTCTCGAGCGAACTCACGACGAGCTCGACGGTGGGCCGCGGTCAAATTCGGCCCAGTTGCTGGTCTGTGTGCAGTCAGATTAACTTCTCGAAGTCGTCTTCTAACTGTCCACCGACTGACTTCGACTTCACGAACTTGTTAGAGCCGCCGTCCCAGTTAAACCGCATTAATACGGCGATTTCTCGACGAAGTTGTTATAAGATGTCGCCTTTGTCGCCGGCCGTCTGAAACCAGTTTCCTGATATCTCTGCCACACTCGATGAATAAGATACTCGGCTCAAATTTAGTTGTAGAGCCACTTCACTTTGATGCTATACAATGCATAAATTAGTGCAACCACTTGTGCCGTGCGCGGCTACCTCTTTTGTTGTATCCATTTCTTTGCTTCGGTTGAAGACGTAATCAATAGAGGATTGTTCAAGCATCGACATGCGAATGATCACAATTCCGAGCGAGATATTTCATGGATAGCAAACCATGAAATATCTCGCTGACCATTGACCTTGTTGAAATATTTTTAGAATTTAATTCGAAAGCCTGCTATATGCATTTGACAAAAAATCACTTTGTTGGCATGGTACAAATACAGAAAAGGTACCACTGGATAGGTATTGAAATAGATGTTGAATCTGCATTAAAAAAAATTAAACAAATATTGGATTTTTTTTGATATTTTTGAACTTTTGTAGAAAATCGAGCAATGTGCGATTTTTTGCACCCAAGTGTAGAATACAGTTGGGAACATTTTGAGTTATTGAGGCCAACGTTGTAAAAATGTTTAGCACTATGAAATTTTCAAATCAAATTGTCGGTGATTTCACTAATCACGATAGGGGACCTGAAAGCCCCCAATGACGTAT
The DNA here is from genome assembly GCA_932526605.1 of Nephrotoma flavescens. Taxonomy (NCBI): domain Eukaryota; kingdom Metazoa; phylum Arthropoda; class Insecta; order Diptera; family Tipulidae; genus Nephrotoma; species Nephrotoma flavescens. The sequence continues at coordinate 143,662 of OW052220.1, forward strand.
ATGTTGCTTATCGCTATCTATCTCTTAAAATTCGTACAATCGGAACGACAGCTTGTAAATGACTGGAACATGTCATAAAAACAGCAATGACTAATCTACATATATTGAAAATGGCGGGCGATTTGGATGCGTGCAAGTATATTTTAATGCAACTAACTTCTGAGAAAAGTTTCTACTTGTACACCTAATAGTTGTTATAGTATTCTCAACCTTTTCAATTTTTACCAAATACATAAATTAGAGGCCAATTTATAAGGTGCAGTTTAATGATTTATGTACTGCGATAGACTTGAAGATCCTTACATTTTCCGATCGGTTTTTGAAATTTGTTTCGACCAACAAATGAATCCACCGGACAAGTGGTGCAGTGGTTAAAGCTTCGGCACTTGGACCGGGAGGTACTGGGTTCGAATCCCATCAGAGGCTAGATGCAAATCGAATTTTCATCATCGATTACAATCGGTGATGTTAATAAACACAACTAAGACCCTCTGATGGAGTGCAGAATTCAGCGCCGACCCACCGTCCATGTCAATGTACAGGTTGACATGGAGCTTGCAATGTGCAGGTGGATATACTGTAGTTGTGTGAGTAGGTGAATAGGGGAATGGGTTAATGATGTTAGCATGAATGCGTGGTATCACAATGGGCCAAAAATGGCCTAAGTGTCAACCACTGAAACCTAACCTAACAAATGAATCTAATAAAATTTTGGTTTTGGACTATTGACCCTAAGTATATAAAGTTAAACGTAATGCACTTGATCTATTAATTTTATTCTAAACACATTATGTTAGAATGCGTATGAAAAACAACAATTTGAACGAAAATCAGAACAATACACCATAATACATACACGAATACCTATGTCTACTAAATAAAATATTTTTAAATTGCAAGCAAATAAATACACCCGAGTATATGTCATGTGCACAAATTTAAACTTAACAAGCGAGTTTGTCTGTATCTTATATTAGCTGCATTTCATGACACCACCATGATCCAGATCAGATCAAATTTTACATGTGAAACAACAACAACACGATCACGTGTTGTTGTTGTTTCACATGTAAAATTTGATCTGATCTGGATCATGGTGGTGTCGTGAAATGCAGCTATTGTTACAGCTATCCGTTGATTATACATAAATGAATGAGGACTGCGAAGTAAGTATAATACTTTTCTTGGCTATTGAATGTTAAAAAATAAAAATTTAATTGTTATGCCTTTGTAATAATTTTGGGATTAAACTTAACTATATATGTATAGATATCGCGTTGAACATGTTTCCGTAATTGAATAATGATCTATTAAAAATATATTGAAACATATTGTCAGTGACAAAGGATATGGCACATCATTATGCAAATTACAATCAACCCAATCGATAAAAATTAAATTAATTATATTTGTTGAAATATTCAGGTGAGTGTTGTGCAACGATATCATATAATTTGAAATTCCATACAGTGAATTTTAGTTGCTAATCGAACTATCGAAAATGGGATTTTAAATAGTCTTCATTGAGGTTGTTTCATAATTTGTGTTAAAATAAAAAAAAAAATATGGGCAGTTTATTGAAAATTCGCACTGTACGAGTACGATATGATGCATTTTGTCCGGTATTTTTAATATGTAAGGTACCACTTATATTTTCTGACTTACATTATACATTCTAAAAGCATTCAAATAACAGTTGTTTTATGTTATAGTGGTGCCAATAAATATATTGTACATAAACAAATATACTGTCTGTGAGTAAGTATCTAGATATCCGTTATAATTTTCATTTTCTAATTTAAATAACTTTTTTTGTTATTATGAGATTAAAACAATTACTCTGTGTAACAGACAATATACATGTGCCTTAATATCTACGAAATCGGATCTATAATTCACAAAAGTTTCCCGGTTTTCACTCACTCAATAACACAAACTTCTGTATGCCAGTAATACCTTTTTTTATCGCAGTATTGTTCTATTGTGTAACACAATATTTAAATTTTTCATAAACTACTTGTGATTTATACTTCTAGATTTTTACCATAGTAACACAAGAAATGTTTAAAACTATTTATTTAATCTGATTTATGATAATTAATTACGCTATTTCAAGGATTTTGGAATCTATATATTAGAATTGCTCGTGTTATATTTTTATTTTGTTATACCAGTTACTGGAGTGGAAAACTGTCATGATCGATAGATATTTATGAATGTGGCAGTCATACGGTTACTAAAAGTTGTGTCAGATATTAAACATACCGATATATATGTTCAATATCTGAATTATATAACTTTTTCAAATTATATAATACGTGGTGTGAACGGAGCGAAAAATCGTTAAATTCGTTTTATTTTATTTTCCAAATTAAGTAGCGAAATAAAAAACAAGTGTTTAATAAAATGTGTTTGTTAAGTGTAAGTGTCGCCAAGTGCCTACGAAATAGTGTAATATTCTAATTACCGAGAGAGAGAGAGAGGGCTCTAAATTTAAAACTAAACATCTCGTATGTAACTATAGGTATATTAAGAAGATTATCCAAATAAGTCAGTCTTTTATACCATCAAAACAGATGATTTTAACATCAAATTATAACAACAGGAAAATTAAAGGGAACCAAAAATTCGAAAGTGTGAACAGATTGTTCCTTGATTAAATAAATGCCATCAAATTTTTTGATCTTTTTAGTGAAAATCCCTCTCATTTCTTGATCTTGGATCATCTCCATCGCCTAATTTTGTTCTAAGCACATTACAACTTACTATTTCGAATCATTAGCAACCATTAATTACGCCCAGTCTTTATTTAAGTTATAATTGATTTTTTATTTACCTCAAACGTAAAAACAATATGTAATGTGTACTCGTGATGAATGAGCTAAATTAACTACATTAAATGTTAAAGTATACACTTGGGAGATATGAGTCTCGTACCTTTCGTTTTAAGTGCCAAAGCTTTAACCACTGCATCACTTGTCACGTGTCTGAAATGTATAGTATTATTGTTCCCTAACTGTCAAATAATAAATACTTATACGAGGTACCATTTCTAGCCTATGAAGTGTTTTAGGATTTCAGCTCATATACATTTAATTCTAATGAATTAAAAATAACATAACCATTTTGGTTGTTAGTCATTTTACACTATTTGCCGTAGGCACTTGACGAAACACACTTACACTTAATAAACACATCTTATTAAACACTTGTTTTCTATTTCGCAAAAATTAGAATTTTGAATATCAAATTAAAAAATTTGTTCAAAAAGTTTAAAAAATCACTCGATCGATTTCGATTTGTTAGGTTATCACCAGGAGTATCTACTCATGATCGAGTGTTTTTTTAATCTTTTTGAACAAATTTTTTAATTAAAATATTCACAAATCTATTTTTTGCGAAATAAAAAACAAGTGTTTAATAAACTGTGTTTATTAAGTCTAACTAGTCTTGTATTTTATTTGGGAACGACTTAGAGAAGTTCTGTATGATCAACTGAAAAGGGCTTTTGTTTTTTTATGCTAAACTTTTATACTATTTTGCTTACTCTTTTGCCCACGAAACCAAAGGTACTTTTCAAACTGCAACTTATTTCCTTTTAATAATCGTCTCACAACTTCCATTGTTTAAATTCAAGGAGTCAAAGCCGACGAAGCATTTCCAAACTCGATTTATAATTCAGTCTATGGTATAGTAGCCCTAATATCTACAAATAGTCAGAAGCTGTAGTATTTCTGGTGAATGGTGATGCTTGCGTTGAACTAATGTCATTTTAGCAATAAAAGGCTTATCAATAATGTTTAAACTCAATGAGCAATTTTGTAGGCCGCCACAAGATGACAATGAATTTCAAATGTTTGTTATGAGTATGCCGTTGCATTTTGTGATTTGTAAAATTTCTCCGCCAATGACAAAAAATGAACCCGCACCCACTCTAAATAGTAAGCAACCAACGCATAAATAATTGGCAAATTTCAATATTGGATTACTATTGCTTTACTCGTATACATACACCAAAATAGAAAATGTCAAAAATATTAAATCCGTCTTACCTTAGATGTTAATTAAATTATTCATTTGTATATAAAAAGCTTAAAATCTTTAGATAAAATAATCAATCAAACAAATTGTTTTTTCTGTTTTATGATTCAAATATCGTTTAATATCAGATTTCGGTTTTTCCTCCATCAAAGATTACTCAAACCATAGACCTTAATATCATTATAGAAGCATACATATATGAACAAATAATATAGAACCATATATGAACAGATAAGCTTAATAAACACTACTCTACTCTCTAGATACTCCTGATGATGACCTAACAAGTCGAAATCGATCGAGTGATTTTTTAAACTTTTTGGACAAATTTTTTAATTAAATATTCAAAAATCTTGCGAAATAAAAAACAAGTGTTTAATAAAATGTGTTTATTAAGTGTAAGTGTCGCCAAGTGCCTACGAAATAGTGTAATATTCTAATTACCGAGAGAGAGAGAGAGAGGGCTCTAAATTTAAAACTAAACATCTCGTATGTAACTATAGGTATATTAAGAAGATTATCCAAATAAGTCAGTCTTTTATACCATCAAAACAGATGATTTTAACATCAAATTATAACAACAGGAAAATTAAAGGGAACCAAAAATTCGAAAGTGTGAACAGATTGTTCCTTGATTATATAAATGCCATCAAATTTTTTGATCTTTTTAGTGAAAATCCCTCTCATTTCTTGATCTTGGATCATCTCCATCGCCTAATTTTGTTTAAGCACATTACAACTTACTATTTCGAATCATTAGCAACCATTAATTACGCCCAGTCTTTATTTAAGTTATAATTGATTTTTTATTTACCTCAAACGTAAAAACAATATGTAATGTGTACTCGTGGTGAATGAGCTAAATTAACTACATTAAATGTTAAAGTATACACTTGG